>CM053783.1:615244781-615497281 GCA_028749045.1 Cupressus sempervirens
TTGGATTCTTGCACATTATGGATAGAGAGCTATAAGTCATCATTCAATACTCTATTTACATTGGATATCTTGGATAGAAAGGTTTATAGAAGTGTGTCTACTTTTGAGCATGCACTTTTTAGTTCTAGAAACTCTTGTTGTGTCAAGATAGTCTTGACAATAATATCTAGAACTAAAGCTATGATATGAGAGTTTAAGATGTAGAACCTAAAATGCTTCACTTCTTTGACTCCAGCATAAGAATTCTTCTCCATCTAGTTGTATTTCAATTCATGAACCTTCAAAGGAAAACTCATGAATGAAATGGGTGATTCAATGTCTTCATCACGTTTGTGCATTAGAATAGTGGACATATAATGCTTAGAAGTCTAGGTATACATAATGATTTTTTTTGTATGATTAGTTCAAACTAGCACAGGTGCATGTGTTATTGCATCTTGTATCTCCTAAAATTTTATTCTCCCTTCTTGACTCTAATGAAAGACATATTTTCCTTTCTTCATGTCAATAATATGATGAGTATTTTCAATAAATTAGGAACCAATCTTTCAAATAAATTTTCCTTTTCAAGAAAATATTGAAGTGATGTCCTATTTGATGGTAAAGATAAGCCTTGAATTGCTTGCACCTTGTCAGGATCAATTTTTATACCTTCTTTAAACACTATGCATCCCAATAACTTGCTTTTCATTAGACCAAAAACTAATTTCTTTGTATTTAGAGACACACCACGTTGTTTTCATCTTTCCAAAACTTTTTGGAGATGATATAAATGATCATGACACATTTTGAAGAAAATGGTAAAATACTCCAAATACACAATAATTCTTTTATTGTTAAGTCCTTGGAAAGAAACTTCCATTGCTCATTGAAATTTTTCTCTAGCATTGATGAGACCCAAATAAATCTAGCAATATGAAAAGGTACCCCATGGAGCTGTAAAAAAAATATTATTTTAATCTTCTTCATGGACCTGAATTTGATTGTAGCCCAAAAAACCATCAATCATAGATAGCATTTCTGAACCAATGACACTTTGTAGAACTTGATCCATGACTGGTATTTGATAGTTATCTTTGAGAGATAACTGATAAAGTTATAGAAAATAGAATTTGACACATATGTGCATTTTCTCATTCTTCTTGTGCACATAAACTATATTGGATACCTATGATGAATGATGGATAGGAAAAATAATACCTTCTTCCAACATCTTTTAAATTTTAAAAAGGATGGTTCCTAAAATTTTAGGATTGTATTGCCTCTGCTTCTGACAAAAAGGAAATGTGCCAAAATTTAGAGGATTATGTTGGATTTATGTAAGATAGAAATATTTTATATCCTCATATGACTAAGCCAAAACATCCTTATATTGATGAAACAATGTGATGAAGTTCTCCTTTTCTTCAATAGTACAACAATTACCAATGTTTATCATCTTAGGATCTACTCAAGTCCCAAGATTGTATGTCTCAAATTCTATTGAAGAACTTTTCCTTTTTTCTATTGTTCCTTGAAATATCTATAATGCTTGTAAATTATATTTTTCAAAGAAATGAGACCTTTGGGAATCATATTTCCTTTAAGCTAGATAACTTCCTCACTAGCATCAAAATCTTCATTGAAGATGATGTCTTTTGGTAGATTTTCACTACCTTCAAAATATTGATCATGAAAAAAATTCTTGGATTTGAGGAAATTTATGATTTGAATATCATCATTTAACACTGTCCTATATTCAAAGTTATTTGGGATACTTGGTCAAAAAAATAATAATATCTCATATATGTTATCTTCAAAGTCCTTGTAAGGAATAAGGAAAGTGTATGAAACAAGTGAATTAAATATATCATTAAGCTCTCTAGAAATCACTTAGATATTGAAAGCATAAAAATATTGAAAAAATCCTAGTAGCACCTAAGTCAATCATTATTTTCTTGATGTTGACCTTTTGCCTGATATACCACCAATTCAACATCTCCTTAAACATGTAATTTTTTAATTCCTTTAATCTAATAAATGTTTAATTATAATATTGAGGCTTCATATTTAGTCGTTATTAGTATTGGTAAACTAAAACTTGCATGAATAAGAAAACACCTCCCCTTTTGTTGAAATAAAAATTATTCCCACATCAAATATTATTAAAGCAAAGCTACCATTGAATTGCATGATCCAAACTTAATTGGAACTACTAGTGCTTTCTTTAGGAGAATCCATATGGTCTTCTTTAGAAGAAATTTATTCTACAATAATCATTCAAAATTGATCTTGAATAATCATCTCCTCTTGATCTTCATTTTCATGATAAAATCTAATAGCATTTGACCATAAGGAGGAACCCTCAAAGCCATTTTTCCATTCTTTAGCAAATGTTGACACTTTGTCAGCATGTAGGTAGTAATTATGCATTCCATCTGACTTAAAGATAATTTGAGCATGAGGGTAATTGAATTTGACCACAACATACTTGGTTTCCCTTTTAGGATGTAGCTTCTACATAACACCTATAATAAGTATTCATACATTAGTCATATCCATGTTGAGGTCCCACGTCCTTAAAAATAGTGCGGTCAGGTAATGTACCATAGGAACTAGGTACATCTACAACCAATATTGTCATTTTTATATTTTTTTCTAGGATGGAAACAAAGGAAAATTGAGTGTCTTTTATTTGACCTTTTAGGGGTGATTTCTTATTCTCCATGGAGTAAAAATTTCCAAAAGATTTAGGCAACGTCAACCCCAAGGCATCTACTACCTTAGTTGAGATGACATTATCGAAAGAACTAGAATCTATGATTCAATTACTTATCTTGAAACCATTGATCAACATGGAAAGGTAGAAAGGTTCAATCTTTCTTGAAACTAAACACAACATAGTGACTAAGTTATTTGGCATGATCTTAAGTTTAGGAGCAGCAATATGATCTTGAGAGGATTGAGATTCCTTGATAAATTAAGTAAGCCTATCCATATAATTTAGATATGCTTGTAGGTATTCTACTTCAAAATTTTGGATTTTATTTCTCTTAGCATGATCTATAATATCAAAAGCTTCAAAGGAACTACCTAAGGAGGAAGTAAAATTTTCAGCCTAAGGTTTATTGGTAGTAGGCATATTAAGCTACAAAACATTAGATGAAGAAGTAGGAGAATCAACACTTGATTTTTAGTTGGGTCTTTAGGTAAGGCCAAAAAAAAATTTCCTCTCTTTGTAATGGTAATTTGTATTTCAGGAGCATCAACAAGTTTTTCATCCTCTTCTTTTTGTTGCATCAACTTTGTTTGTGAATGTGTCATGACTATGTATACTTTGTAAGGAAACTTACAACAAAGAATATAATTGCTTCCACATAACCCATAATAGATCTAAAATAAATATGTAATTAAAATTCACATGCAAGAGAATAGACAACATACCCACAAAAATGTGACACAAGATATACCATGGGAAACCCTCATTGGGGGAAAAAGAAACTCAGCCTTCAAAAGCATCTATCACTATGTATTATTCAGCAAAATCACCATTGCAATACAACCATGGAAGCCTTCAAAGCCATAGCCACAACTAAGAAATTCATGTGACCAAGCATGAATCCATGCATCCCATGCCACGATTCCAACCTTCACAAATGCTCCATTAGCTAACTTGTCAAGCCTTGTCCCACTCAACTCTTTCCTTTTTACCTTTTCCTCTTCTTCTTCTTTTTACTACAACAGCTACCCTTGTGGTTGCTTATATAATAGCAAGTCCCACAAAACCATCAAGTAGTAATATATAAACCATGTGCTAAAACCATGGGCTACCTAACCCATTAACCCTACATTTAATATTGGAAATTTACTTCATTTCCCCAATATTAAATAATTACATGAAATATTATCACAATGTTACAATACAACTCATCAAGTATATCCCATGGGAATATTTACATGTTTCATGTCCATCTAGGTGCAACATTAAATAATAAAATAATATTCTATAATATAACAATATTATGCAATGTGTGTAACACCCATTATCTCAACAATCTCCCACTTGTTGTATACATTGCATAGGGTCAACCTATAGCCACATAAATGAACAAGGGAATAATCCCTCCTAGCACATCCACCATCATGGATCAAAGTACACCATGTGATCCATCCTAGTACCCACAACAAAATCAAAGTATCTAGCATCTCAAACATGAATGATCTCACTTCCTATTATGCCACTACCACCAAACATACATAGAATCCATCCAAAGAGAAAGCCACCCAACCTGTCACATTAGAAGACCATAAAATCTTATACCAACTAAAATTCCAAGCACAAAAACCTAATCCAAAGATAATCACATGTATCTATAGTTGTCAAAATATTCATAGCTAAAATAGCACCCATAGCATGTGCTAAACGCATCCAACTATCCATACATCCAAAGGTCTACCAAGTGAATCTTACATCATCAACATATCCAATCTATAACCTACAATCATGAGCCTCAAGAGCAATACCTACAACATATATACCAAGAAGCTCCCATTACAAAAGATAATCTCAAATCTATAACCAATCCACTCACAACATCTCAAAGAAGTGAACTCATGTAGTCTCAAGGAATCCACAATACAAAAACTAATAACTTGCAAGAACAACTCACATAACAAGTCTCCAACATTCTCCCAAGTTCTTCACAACCAATAGAGGAAAGAGATAAAGGAATAACCATGTCATCTCTCACATGACATACATGAGCAAAAAATAGTGATCACAATCTCTAACCAATCTCAAATCCAATGTAAGCAAAACAAAACATCCAGGAAGATAACCAAGACCAAAGAGAAACTATGAAAATCATAACCTATATCATGTCCTTCTATACACACCTCTAGATGTAAACTATGCATGTATGATCTCCTCCATAAAACTCCAGCCAAGAAGCCAAAACAACACCCAAACCATATCCTATAACTAATCATGGATGTAAGCCTCTCATAAGAAGATGAAACTCATAAACCATTCCTAATCCAAGGAATATTCCCAATATAAAACCATCTCCCAAACTCAACCAACATAACAACATATGCACATGGAGATAAATAATGATAAATCATCTCTCAAATGAACCCTCTAGAACTAACTCATGTACCATATCTCAAGATCCATATCCATGAAAGACAAGCATAAATATAATGCACCTAAGAGAAATAATGGGCTATAGCTCTCAAGTAGTAAAATCACTAAGTAGACCAAGAGTGGGGAATGAGAATGCTCATCAAGATATCCAAGTCTTCAACCAAGACTCATCTAAGAACAATATTCTCTCAAGTCCATATCATGTAAATGCCCCTCAGACTCTCCTACTAAAACTATCAACTGTCTCAACAAATACTTCTCTAATCTAAGACAAATCCACATGACCACTGTCTCTAAGTATCCATGAGCACCTATAACCAATCAATCCATGCCAACTCCACATGCAACATAGCAATATAATGAAGTATCCAGCTTATGATTAATGTACTCAATACCAAGAAACTAATTCAAGATCATTGTCAAAGTTCCAACCATGGCTTTAGGAACATAAACATGACAACATGATCTAAAATATCTCAACCAAAGAGATAACATGCTCCATATGAACATACTATAACATGTCAAAACTCTAAATGTGTATCAAGAGTATACCATGACATAAAAAATAAAACCATCCTCACACCAAGGATAACATGTCAAATGAAAGCATAAACCACACCTTCACTAAGAACCCTATGAATCCTCAAGATGCAACCATCTCCACACACCATGAAGAAAAACCATCTCCACATACCATGAAGAACCATATCCACACACCATGAAGATAACCAAGTGCACAATGCAAATGTCAAATATGCTTCTACAATAACATGATCTAAGACAAACTTCCAACATCTACAAACACTAAATAAATATGACAATGTCAAAAACTCCCACTCAATCATGGTACCTTGGCATCATAAAATCTATCTCCTACATGAAGATCCTCCAGGTCTATACACACACAACCAACATGTCAGTACCAAGTGAAACCAAGATCTCCAACCCAAGAAGATACAAACCAAACTAGGAACTAATCCTGTACTATCACCTCATCACTATCACAAGATCCCACTACACTATGTATCCAAGCTATCCATGACATTATAATGAAAAATCCATCCTCTAACCATGAGAATCAACCAAGGCATCAAACTATCAAAGAACTCAAAGTGCACATCATGAGCTCCTCAAAAGGAACCAAATAACCATGATCCTCAACCAAGAAGATATACCACCGTAACCAAGTTAGGAATCCAAACCAATGAACATCAAGGATGTACCTCTATATCCAATCATGTCATGCCAAAATCCATGGTACCATGATCACATCCATGAACTAAGCATCTGACTCTTAATATGTTCAACCTATCAACATAAATAGTTAAACACAATCCTCCACCATGACTATACCTAGTAACAACATCTCATCCCTTTTATACAAAGAAAAAAATCATGTGACTTAGGGTATAGACAACCCAAATCCAAGCCACCAATCTGAATATGCATCAATAATGAAAGATCACTGGGAAAAGACAACTCATAACCAAGCCATAAATACAACCTAGAAGTATAGACCACTTATAACATTGTACAACTTGTAGACCCAATAAGTCATCATACATATCCATACCAAATACTGATAATCATATAATCATGAGACCAATCTAAAATATGAATTGAGTATACAATGGCATCAAATCTTAAACCTCCAAACATACAATGTCATAAACTCATAATGCTACTATAGTCGATATATACCATTAATTGTTCAAATTAATATATCACCAAATAGACCATGCCAAACTTGCACAAAATTTGAACCAATGTGTAGAGCTCTCTAAGAGCTTTTCATTGACTACTTGAAGTCCAAAATCTAACTCTATATGCCCAAGTTATTCCCTAATCTATGCTCAAAATAAAAATTCTAACTTTTAGGCTCTTAAAACCTAAAAAAAATCAAAATCATAGAATTAAACCTACACCAAGTTGTAGTGTTCTGAATTAGCTTTCCAACACCTATAAGAAGTCTGAAATCTGATATCTTGAGAGAAAGTTATTACCATTTTACTAAGATAGTCTTTTTACCATTTTCACTATGATATTTTATTTTGTCTTTTTGTGGCAAAAATTTTGCTAGGATTAAATTTGACGGCCATCACAGACTCAAACTAAAAAACTATTTCATTTCCTCTGAACATGGCCAAACTAGGGCATATTTTATATCAAATTTTATGAAAATGTCAACCGAGATCCAATGATGAGGTTTGTTTTTACCCAGGAGGTCATTTCTACAAGCTCCCCCTAAAACCCTCATTTAAATAAAACATTTGAAAAACCCTTTTGTCTAACAATTTCACATGCCCAAAATCTACCAATATCCCATCATAATAGCAAACCCAAAACTTTCAGATCTACAATAAACAACTCATATATCTTGTCCTTTCTTTTATCCTCTAATGCATTCCCATGGATTCAATCTAGGGTTACAATAATAAAATCATAGCTTTGATACCACTTGTAAGGAAACTTGCAACAAAGAATATAACTATTTCCACATAACCTATAATATATCTAAAATAAATATGTAATTAAAATTCACATGCAAGGGAATAGACAACATACCCACAAAAATGTGACACAAGATATACCTACAAAAACCCTCATTGAAGGAAAAATACCCAGCCTCCAAAAGCATCCATCATTATGTATTCTTAATCAAAATCACCATTTCAATACAACCATGGAAGACTTCAAAGCTATTTCAATACAACCATGGAAGTCTTCAAAGCCATAGCCACAACCAAGCAATCCCATGTGAACAAGCAAACCTATCAAGCCTTGTCCTGCTCAACTCTTTCCTTTTCACCTTTTTTTCTTCTTCTTTTTCTACTACAACAACTACCCTTGTGGCTACTTATATAGTAGCAAGTCCCACAAAACCACCAAGTGGTATTATATAAACCATGTGCTAAAACCATGTGCTACCTAACCCATTGACCCCACATTTAATATTGGAAATTTAATTATTTTCTCCAATATTAAATAATTACATGAAATATTATCACAATGTTTTTTATTAGGAAAATAATTTTTACAGGGATCCTGAAACCCAAATTTTTACAGCAGAAAATAACATAAAGTTGAAAAGACAAAAAAAAACTGCCTGAAAAGGCCAGAAACAAAAAGGCCCAAAGCTTGAGAAACAAAGGCCAGGAACAGAGCCTGGCAAGTAGACTAGTGTCCCTTCTTTTCCATTGCCTACAGGGTTTCTGCAGTGTCGCTTTCCTTCTAGTTGGCCTCTTCCTCCTGGATCGTGGGGAGGAAATGCATCTGGTCCCCCTGACTTTCCTAGATTCCAGTCTCTTTCTGAGGATCTTCCCGACTAGTTCTGTGCTCTATACTCTGCTCCACATTCCACACAAGACCGACATTGGTCAGATAGTCCCCTAGATTAACAATGTTTTCATTCAAGGTATGGAGGGTATCCACAATCTGTTTAGTCACAATCTGGTGGACGGAATCCAGCCTTTGGACCTTCTACTTGAGCCGGGTGATTCTGTCCTCCTGATTGTCTCTGGGGTCCTGGCTTCTATCTTTTTTCTGGCTGCCTTTTTGGTCTTTACTACCTATGGCCTCATGATTCTTGACATCCCTCGTATTGTTGGTCTGGTTGGACCTATCCTTCAGAGTCTCAATTTCCTGAAAAAGCCACTTAATGGAGCAATAATTGTCAATCAGGCTATTCTTTGCATTGTTGAGAAAGTTGAAACCTGTTTCACAAACATTTTCAGAGAGAACCAGAAGAGTCGGGTCAAGGAGCTCGTCATAGTGGGTGCTACTATCGAGATCCCCCAACACCTATAGCTTAGTAGGTTCTCTGACAATGCCCATACTGACCCTATCCACATTGAAATTGCTCCAGGCTCTTCTCTTATTTTTCCTGATGGCCTTCCCCCCCCTTTTCAACCATGATTTCTATCATCTCTTCTGGGGGTGAAATGGGGACCTCCATAGGGGAGGTTGGCGCAGTAGGGTTGGGGGGCGAATCAGGGAAGTCACTGAGATGATCATGGGTTAGGGTCTGGTCCAATTTTCTTTTCTTGGGGTTATCCTGGGTTACCAAGGGGGTCACCTCCTTCTTGTCATTATCTTTCTCCTTATCATCTTCCAACTCACTTTCCTTCTCTGCCTCCTTCGACTCCGTATCTAACTCATCACTAGACTCCTTAGGATGAGGGGAAGGGGGGTTAAGGGGAGGGCACCTGGGGCTCTTCCTACTAGGGAAGCGGGGAGTGGGATTAGATTTTGGGGTTTCAGACTTGACAGATTTCACAACGTGCACTTCCCCTGACTCTAAGTTGGCGGTGTCCTCCGAGGAGCCACCCGAAACCCCAATGGACTTAACTCTTGTCTGGGTTTTCAGAAACTCAAAAATGAGGAGTAGAAGACCTTCATGAAGGGCAAGGTTCTTGATAGGAAATTTCTTGTAACTCTCTATATTCTTAGTCATAGAAGTATAAATATAGAAAGGAAAGGAAATTTTCACTTTATGTCTAAAATGATTAAGTAGAACAAAATGATGGGTCCTGACTCTATCAAACCTGGGCTCCAAAGTGACATACTCTATGATGATCCTCAGAACATGCCCCCAGATCTTCTTGATGGACTCAATGTCATAGTAGGTGTCAATCTTTATCAATTTTCTTTTCTCCTTGTCGTTCTTGACAAAAGCATTGACAACATTAGTGGACATCTTCTTATCCCTAAAGAAGCTCATGCCTTCTTGGGCAAAGCCTATCACCTCTGCAATGAGACCCTCTGTGATTTGGTGGGAGACACCATCAATTTTGACCTTTCCGTTGTGCCAGGTTTTAACCATAATCTTGGTAACCCTCGCGTCGAAACCATGGAGCCTCTCTATGAAGCTGGTTATGTCGCCCTTCTGGAGTTTTTTCCAAACCTTCCCTTTTTCTTTCCAGCTCTCTGTTTCTCCCCATGGCTCTCTTCTAATCCTTTCTCCCACCATTGTGATATTATGCCTCTCTAACCCTAAACCCTTAATAGATTTGTAGAGCTCAAAGATGAAAGAATTGCTAAGGACGAGAGCTTTAATGTGCATGTTATTGGGTTTAACTCTAGCTTTCTTCTGCTCATGTAATTCATACACATTATTATGAAACAATGGGGTTCTGCATAACTCCAAATTATTCCCTTTTTAAAACATGATTTAGCATGTCTCATCATCATAAAAAAGATTTGATTCGGTACCTTGAATTTGCTCCTTTCCAATGAGCTCTATAGCTGCCACCAGAAAATGATTATTGTTTCCCCATGTCATCACCAAATTGAATGTGACTGCTGCATTTGCGAACCAATCAGAAACCACGTTAGCTTCATGGTAGACATGGCTGATGTGGTAATTTTTAAATTTTCTCAAGTCCATTTTTAGGTCCTCAATTATGCTTTCAATGGTCCATGATGGTTTGGTTAATCCTAAAATACAATTTATTATATTTAGGGAGTCTCCTTCAAGCCACAGTTGTTCGATCCCTGAGTCCAGGGCCAGCTTAAAAGTGAGTCTGGCCGCACTAGCTTTAGCCAAATGGTTGGTTTGGTAACCAATAGGGGAGGATATAGCAGCAATGCCCCCTCCCAAGATATTTCTTATGATTTTTCCACATCCGGCAGGACCAGGGTTCCCCTTAGCCACCCCATCAAAATTGGCTTTGTGCCAATTTTTGGGGGGGAAGGACCAAGTAGCCATCTATCTTCTTTTGATCCTGTTTTCTTTCCTAGCCTTTATTTTCCCTCCATCCTTTATGTTTCCATCTCTAGTTGTGGAATAGTTCTCTTTCATGAGGCCATCAATTTTCTCTGCTATAATACCCTCAGGAGCTTCTTTGTTTCTGAATATCCTGTTGTTGCGCTCCTTTCAGATTCCTCAGCAAAAGTGTGGGATAATCTAGGAACTCAAAATTTGGGAGTTCAGGCCTTTGTGATTGCTGCTCCACTATATGAAGAATTATTGGATACTGGCTGGCGGGCACCAGTAGAAGTTCATATTGGAAGTCAAAAGACTCCACACTCTAGAGGAAAAGGGGCAGTGAATGAAAATGTGATTAACCATTTCTAGGTCATGCTTACAGAGGCAACATCTACTGGGAATAATTTGGCCTCTCTTGGCTAAATTATCCAAGGTAAGGATTTTGTCTTGCAAGAGGAGCCAAAAGAAAATGTTGATTTTGGGAGTTAATCCAAGGGTCCAGGCCTTGGCCCAAATAGGTTTCTCCCCTATGCCCACAAGGGAAAGATAGCCTAAGGCAACAGTATAATGGCCTTCAGAAGAGTCTCCCTAGACTAAGGCGTCGCCTATCTGGTTGATGTTGATAGCGTTCATAGAGGCCATCAAAGGCACGAGATCCTACAAAAGCTCTACTAGATTGTGCCATTCATTCCAATTTCTGTAGTTCCTAACCAACATACCATATCTGCCTATTGCCTGATTAGCCCACCTGCCGAAAGAAGGATGGTTATTGAGAGGTTCCTAAAAAAGTTAGTTGTCCTGCCAAAAAAGGATTTTGTCTCCCATTCCAACTTTCCATTTGGCCTTGGATTTAGCAAGGGGAAGGGCCTTCAAGATACCATTCCAAATGTTAGAACCCAATGGCAGCTCGGCCCCCTAAAAAATGGAGGAGAGAGACAGGCCTCCCAAGTACTTCTCAGCCAAGATGTCCCTCCAAACCCCCGTGCCTTGAAAGATGTGCAAAGGGAGTTTAGCTAAGAGGGATTGATTAAGGTGAGAAATTTTCCTAATTCCAAGACCTCCCTAGATTTTGGGCAAGCAAACCTGGTCCTAAGCAACCAGGTGGTATCTCTTGTGGTCATCAGTTCTAGTCCAGAGAAAATCCCTCTGAATCCTCTCCATTCTATCTACAAACTTAACTGAAATCCCAAAGAGACTAAGGGCATAGGTGGGGAGGTTCTAGAGAATCGAGTTAACAAGGGTGCATTTACCTGCCTGACTGAGGGTGGCCCCTTTCCAACCAGCAAGTTTCTTGATGAAGTTGTCGATAATGCTTGTCCAAAAGGAGTCTGAGGGTTTGGAGCCTAGAGGAAGCCCAAGATAAGTCGTCAGCAGGGACCCAATGCCACAACCCAGAATTCAAGCAATTTTCCTCTGCCTCTCTAGAGGAGTGTTGAGAAAGAAGATAGAGCTCTTGTCTAAGTTAATAGCTTGTCCAGTACCCCTGGTGTAGGTATTAAGAATGATTTTGAAGGTTCTGGCCTCCCAAACTAAAGCTTCACCCCCCAAAATCGTGTCATCCACAAATTGCTGATGAGTGAAAGTGGATGGACCCGAAAAAGGCCTCAAACCCAGTAAACACCTATCCCTAATCTTCTTCTGGATGAGTCTGCCAAGGCATTCCGCCATGGTCAAAAATAGGACCAGAGAGATGGGGTCTCCTTGCCTTAGACCCCTAGAGGGGGAGAAGAAAGGAGAGGGGTGGCCATTGACCAAAACTAACAAAGAGGGAGAAGACACAAGCTGGGAGATGAGCTTGCAAACCTGATCATCGAGGCCAAAGGCACAAAGAATAGTAAAGAGGAACTTCCAGTCAACCCTGTCGTAAGCTTTTGATAGGTCTAGCTTGAGAAGGAAGCCTTCCTTTTTTTCCGCCTCAAGAGAGTGGATAACCTCATGAACCGAAACAATTGAATCAAGGATCTACCTGCCTGGGACAAAGCCGGTTTGCTAAGGAGAGATAATCAGAGGGAGAACTCTGAGGAGCCTAGAAGTGAGAACCTTGGCAATGATCTTATAGAAGGAATTGCAGAGGCTAATGGGCCTGAATTTATCCAGAGAATCAGCACCCAAGATTTTAGGGATGAGGACCAGAAAGGTAGCATTAAGTTCTTTAAGCAAATTCCTGGCTCCAAAGAACTCCTGAACTGTTTTAACCACATCCTTTTTCACTACATCCCAAAAGATCAGAAAGAAAAAAGATGGGAAACCATCCAGGCCAAGAGCTTTATCCCCTGAGAGAGAGAAGAGGGCCTGATGGATTTCCTCCAAGGAGGGGATTTCCTTTAGCATGGAGTTGTGGTGAACTTGAAGAATGGGGGGAATGGTCACCAGGATTTCCTCTTGTTCAGACCCAGAGAGGGAAGGATCAACTAAGAGGAGAGATGAGAAGTAGCAGACAACTTCCTTCTCAATTTCATCATCCTTGGTAACCTAAACCTGGCCCTTAATAATGTTGGTTATTCTATTATTAGCCCGGTTCTTAAGGGTGGTCAGGTGAAAAAATCTAGTGTTGCGGTCTCCTTCCTTTAGCCAACTAACTCTTGATCTTTGTTTTCAAAAAAGCTCTTCCTTAGATATGATGTGTAGATCTAAAAGGATGGCCTTTTCTTGCTGGCTATTATGAGCATTGTATCTTGAATGCTGGATTTCATCCTAAATAGAAGAGAGCTGATCAGATATCTCATCTTTCTCCTGGAAGATGTGGGCAAAGTCAGTTCTATTCCATGATTTGATGTTTCTTTTCACATTTTTCAGCTTCTGGGAAACTTTGTACATTGCAGTGCCTTCAACCTCAATGCTCCACCAATGGGAAATATTACCTTCCAGCGCAAGGTGTGAGAGCCAAATTTTCTCAAAGTGAAAAGGGAAGGCCTTATTGCTGGAAAGGGGGGAGGTAGAAAGAGAAATCGAGGAATGATCAGAGCCCACCCTGGGGGGGAGGGATAATCTATAGGAGTGGGAGAGGAGCCATTTGGGGGAGATGAGGGCTCTATCAAGGCGAACCTGAATACTATCACCCCTAATTCTTCTGTTAGACCAAGTGAAGCTGCCACCTTGAAGGTCCAAATCTAAGAAGGCGAGATGTTGAATGAATGAAGAAAGGTCACGTTTACTATCCTGATCTGGGGCATGACCCCCCCTTTTGTCTGCATCAGATAGAGGCAAGTTGAAGTCCCCCATTATAATCCCTTTATTCAAGTTACAATTAGATAAGATGCCAAGGAGCTTGGTCCAGAAGCAGTTCCTTTCTTTCTTGGTATTGGGGGCGTATAGGTTAAGGATTAACCAAGATTCATTGCTTTGGAAGTGAAAAACCTTACAAAGAAGAGCATTAGTAGAGCTAAAAAGAGTAGTTAACTTGAAAGCTCTGGTGTTATACAAGGTTAGGACACCACCTGAAGCTCCATCCAAATCAGATGCTTCATAGCAAAAAGTTTTACTGAAAGATATCCTTCTTACCAGGTCTCTTTTCATCTTAGTTTCTAGTAACATCAGAAAGTCAGGTCTTTGGTCTTTAATCATTTTTCTAATGAGTTCCTGTTTGTGAGCCCCATTAAGGCCCCTTATGTTCCATGAGATAACTTTCATTTCTTACTTCCTGAGAAATCCTTGATGGACCTCTGGCTTCCATCTCCCAGGTTCCTTCTTGTTTCTTCTTGCAGAATTTGATTTAAGTTCTTTCTTCCTGCTCCCTTGGGGGGTGACCCAATATCAGCTTTGACCCTACTTTTGGTTGAAGCAGGAGATGGGGGGGGAAGTTTTCTTCTGATTCTTCTTTTTCTTCTTGACCATGCACCAATCATCAAGGCTATCTGTCACATTGTTATTTAACCTATCGTCCCATAGGGCAAGCTGTGTTGGATCAGTGTTCTTAATGAGGAGATGAAGCTTGGCCTCAATTCCTATAGGGGCAAAAGAATCTCCCCCCTTGCTAGTGATGACCCCCAGAGAAGCCAGAGTGTCCTCAAGGGGAAGACACTTAGCTTGGCTATCCTTTTCTCGGGCTGGGGATTCTCGCTCCAGGCGATTCAACACTGTAGCTCCCAAAAGAGGGACTTCCTCCACTGCGAGAGAAGACTGCACTATAGTTTCCAGAGGGAGATCCTTCTCCACAACAAGACCCATGGCTATGGAGGGGGAGCTTACTTGCACCTTTGGGTCCTCCAACGGTTCTGAGATTGTCTTTTCCAAAACAGGACCCTGTTCAAGGGGGGAGGAACTAACCTTCTCCTTGGGGGGATCCTTCTTAATAGTGTCCTTCGCTGCTGTGTCTTTTAGGCTAACAACCTTTCTCCCCTGTGCCATAGAAAGTTTGCACCTCTAGAGCAGCTTCATCTTTCCCTTTCCAGAAGGGCGTGTAGCAAGCTTCATGGTATGATCAAGGATGACTAGTTTCGTGATCTTCTTCTTTGCCTCATTGGGGCACTGGTGGGCCTTATGACCAGCCTTCAAGTAGAGGAAGCAGGCAAAGGGGATCATTTCATAGATTATTTTTTGGTTGTGCACTCCAAGTTTGGAATGAAGTGCAATGAACTCAGGCATGTTTGTTCCTTCTCTCACCCCAATGCAAATGCATGCAAAATTGAGGCGACACTTGGAAGCAGTAATTGGATCTGTTGAGAGGACTTCCCCAAAGGTCCTAGCTATTCCCCCAAAGATGTCCTCATTCCAATATTCAAGTGGTAGTTCTGGCAGTCTTACCCACACAGGAGCTTGGGCAAAAAAAGAATCATTCAAGCTCATGCCAGATGACCACTTCTGGAGCACAAGGGAAGAACAACCCATGGCCCATTGCCCTTCACTCAGAATGCTAACAAGGTCTTCCGAGCAAGTGAAATCAAAAGACATAAAGCCTTTCACCATAGCCATGACCGAGACCTGGCCCTTGAGAGCCCATTTTTGTTTTATGAGCTGCCTAACTTCGTCAATGCCCAGTCTAGGCCCCAAAAATTTCCCAACCAAAGTAGAAGCCATAGTCTAAATATTGTGGTCCACAATCTCATCCACGATGGCTATCGCACAAGAACCTTTCACCGAATCCTGAATAGTTTTAACTAGCAGGAAAGAGGACTTTCCAGAAGGTTTTACCCTGAAAAGTGAGGACCATTTCGTAGTTCCTTGCACATTAGTTTTTGAAACCAAAGGGGACTTGGCTGCTTCCTTGATTAGGATAGATGGACCCCCAACCACACTTTCCAACCTATCCCCAGTGCCAGGAGCAGCCAGATAGCCTCCATCTTGTTATCTATGCTCTAGTCTAGGGGCCCAAAATAGGCCATCCAAGGAACTCCCGCTCTTGCATGAATTCAAATTTTGAAAACACCCACTCCCTCCGCTCCTGTCGCTATCGCTTCCCATCATTTTTTAATTTATCACAATGTTACAATACAACTCATTAAGTATATCCCAAGAGAATATTTACATGTTGCATGTCCATCTAGGTGTAACATTACATAATAAAATAAAATAATACAATATAACAATATTATGCAATGTGTACAACACCCATTATCTCAACATACTTGTGCAAAGTCTATCTTATGATCTTCATCATCATAGTGAACATACTTGATGATAGAATTTCCATCTTATTGTTCTTCATCATATTGATCAACAACATCATTGAAAGGATAATCTTCTTGAAGAACACCAATAGGATTGACTTCATAGTAGCCAGTAGTCAAGTTACTAGGTGGTGCTTAGAGTGCGAGAAACTCTAGAGGAAGAGGAATCTTGTTTTGGTTATTAGTTGAAAAATTATTTACAGCTAAAAGATATGGCCTTCTATGTATA
This sequence comes from Cupressus sempervirens, assembly GCA_028749045.1. Lineage (NCBI taxonomy): Eukaryota > Viridiplantae > Streptophyta > Pinopsida > Cupressales > Cupressaceae > Cupressus > Cupressus sempervirens. The sequence continues at coordinate 615,261,449 of CM053783.1, forward strand.
TCATTATATAGAGTAGCAAATGATCCTTGAGAGAAATAAGTTTATTTTATAATTTCTAAATCAATAAATCAATTGAACCTGGTGAAGAATATTTAATAAAGGAATTATTCTTGAATTGGTTAAGATCCTTTCAAATCTTTCCCATGAGTATCAAGTCATCTTTAATCCTCATCACCAAAGATTGTGCAAGAGCTATTTTTACAAGAGAATCCCTTCTTTGCAAGAAACTAACTTCAAGAAGTTGAGTGTTAATGAAGAAACACTTCAAATTTTCAAGAGTAGGTTGAGAAGAAATAAAATTCAATTGTTTAGCTTATTGAACTTGGAAATAAAATCTCATATTCCTTCTTACACCTCATTTATTTGAGTGAGCTATGGTAGGAGAGCATGGTCGTCTTCTACAAGCTTGCAAAATCTTTCTTGAAAGTTAGTTCTCAAAGAAGCTCCATCAGTAATAGAATTGAATTCTAAGTTGTAGAGCTCATCAACTAGTATGCCTTGTAAATTCTCAATAAAGATCCTTGTAGAGACATCTTCATATTTGACACCCATAACTCTCATGGAAATATATAAGGCTTTGACATGTTCATCTGGGTGCTATTTTTTATTCCTATAGAATTTGGGAAAAATCTTACAAGAACCTTGACGGAGTGCATGAAAAGGTGCTTCAAGATTTAATGGGCCAAAAGATGCTCCCCATGGAATAGTATCCATATTGATAATAGGTGGGATATGAGTGGTAGGGATAAGTTGACAAGAAGGAACAAGAAGTTTGAGGAAAATTTGGGAATTTTCACTTGGACTAGCAAACCACATTTTAGGAGGAAATCATGTAGTTTGGAAAAGAGAAGGGATTTTGGTGAGCAATTCAAATTGCACCATTTGAACCAAACTTGTGGATTCTATAGTATATGTAGAATTTTTAGTCTTCTTCCTCCATAAATAAAATTGTTCAAAACTCTCCAATGTGATTGTCTATAATATTCAAACACCAATCAAAACAAGGCTATAAAACTTCATAAATAAGCAAGGTGCTTCTAAATGCATTTGATCTCTAGTAGAGTCACCAAAAACTATTGGGTGGATATTTTGAAAATGATAATTATAAAAAATCCTTTGCAAAATAGGGTTATCAACCATAGTGTGTGAGACAAACTCTCTCCTACCTAAAAGGAAAGGCTCTCCCTTCTCATTGTTCCTTGGATCAACTCAAGGTAAGCAAGAAGTTTAGAGGTACTTTTAAAGGGTGTTAATAATAGTCATTCCTCTTTTTTCAAGAAATAATATACTTACTCATGGAGCAGGTAATGGGAAATAGGGACCAATTAACCACACTTATATATCAAAATTATAAACAATGATATCGATAAACCCACACCAACTCACAAGCTGATTGTAAGTGTATTGGCTTAGACCTATGTCTATTTTTCTACACTATAAGAATAACTATGAAGCTCACAAAATCCTATGCAATTTTTTCAAGGATAAATCTCAATTATTGGGGCATACAAACTTACAGAAGTAGATGATTTCTAAACTATAATCTTATAAGTTATTTTAGTTCACAAACATGAAATTAACTTAATTCTAATAACTTATATATGAGATAGAAATACAAACTAGAGTCACAACTTCTAGTTTATATCATGACAATTGCTTTCAGACACAACTTTGAAAAAAATTGCTTCTTGTACTCACTTTTATTCTAATACACACAAACTTAAGATGAATTAAAGATAGAAAATACAAATTGTAGTCGTAGATTCCAATTTGATCTACCATGATTGCTTCTAGACATAGATTTGAAATAATTTGCTCTTTAAATTCACTTTTCTTTCAAATGCGTACAATAAATCAAAGTTTATGTTTGTACAAAAATGGTAGATCTCTCTTGCATATTAAAAAGATGATTACTTACAATGAAGGGAACTCATTTATATACGTGAATGAGTGAGAGAAAAATGAAGAAAATAGTTGTTGAGCTATCATTTTGCATGATGTTTAATGGAAGGAATCCTTTCAAACTCCTCTCTTGAAAAGCTAATCTAGGATCAACTCCAAGGTTTTAGGTGATCTTGTGACCTACTAGAATCCACTCAGTTGAAGATAAATGTATTTTTTCACAAAGAGGCTTTTGCTAATTCATATCAATTTTGGATAAGATGATAAATTTTCTTGTTGTTTCAAAATCAACCACACAAAAGAAATATATGTTTTTTGGTATTTTTCTATTTTTTAATGAATGTAATCTAACAATGCAACTATATGAATTCCTAATTTAACCAAGGGTTAGCAAAGAAAATAATTAAGATAAGGCAATAAGAGATAAGAGTAAATAGCATAAAAGGTAAATTCCTAACGGACATAAACCAAGGTAACAATATGTCTGCAAGTTAAATTGTTGAAAAGATTAGGTAGGAAATCAATGAAAGTACGAACAGGGCTTCCTAAAATCCACTAATGCAATCGTTGATGGAAACCTAGTAAAATTGAAAGATGGTTCACTTCTTATCAAATTGCAAGGCCACAGAAAGTGTACTCATGTAAGACGAGAAGCTATGTAGGAACAAAAGGGTGATCTCTTCTCTAACTTTGTACATCAGTAGAATTTGTCAACATGCATAAAAAACTAGAACTAAAAATATCACCCAATCAAATCAACACAAAAAAACTATTGGTTCCATTATTATCATGAACAAGAATCCATAAAAATAACACACTCTAGCAAGAATAACTATAGTTGAAATGAGAGCACCAAAATCATATATTATTGCATCAAAATATTGGCCTAGAATACATGTTACATTCTTGAATTTATAAGAAATCATCTCCTTAATTTGTGTTGAGATTGAGAGATCTCTTCATGCAAATATATGCTTAAAACATAATAAAACAGATCTAATTATGTATAAACTGATTCTATAAATGGTGCTAAGTAGGACTCTACCCTTGTTTATATCAATTAATGAGTGCATGAACCTTTACATGTCTTAAAACAATCAAAAGAAATAGTAGATAAGAAGGAAAAAATTGCAAGAGGGTCTGGGAGTTAGCAAAAGCTCTAAAACTAGAAGCTTGGCATTCTCTAAATGTTTCTAGGAGTTAAACTACCATCAAAATGCATTTTCAGTGCATGGAAAACTCTAAATTAGGAACTGGTAGTTAACTATTGGCACACCTATGACTTCTTCAAAATTTCTAGTGCACCTTTGGAGTAGCGCACCTTGTACACCTTGATGAAATTTGTGCAAGGTGCTCAATTCACCAAAAATTCAAAGTTTTTAGTTTTGGAAATGGTTTTTGGGAGCACTCTAGTGTACTTATTTTGTACTTTTTTGATGATTTATACCCTCTTTATAGCCAAACACTTTCATAAATTTTAAATCCTGCTTCTTCTATATGAAATCCCAAGGTACATGTGTTGAATCTTATCATTAATAGTTTCATAAGATGAGGAACTTGTTCTAGTTTATGTGTCCAACCTCTATATCCTTGATCTTTAGTATAAATTCATGAATCAAAACTTTCGTGTGACTCCTTTGAAGGTGAAGGTTTCCAGCTTAGGTGAGATCTCTATTGCTGCTGATAATGAAGATGCTATGATAATATGTGCACTTGCATGTTATGCACCACACCTTCATGTTATGTGCACCTTCATATTATGTACACCTTTGTGCACTATGAAGTCTATTCCTTGATTTCTTCTTCTCTCTGACTACCCGATCCTTCCCAGTTAGAGACTGGGTGACCCAGATTATCCAAAATGATCAAATGTTTGAAACTTTTTCATATTTTTTAAATAATAATTTCTAAGCATTTTTAACTAGCTTTTTCGAAGGTATTTTTCTCAAAATTTCAAGTTGAAAATTTCATTGGTCCCTAATATTGGGTAGCCAAAGGCTCATTGTTTTAGGGACTAAAACTAGAATTTTAGTTCTTCTTTCCAATGGTTTTGAATTACAAGTTGTAGGTCAAAATTTATGACCCTGACAAGTCAAGGATGCATTTTCATCTACATAAAGAAGCAAACAAACATTATCTTGTGTTGAAAAATGCAAAAGAGGACTCTCTAGGAATCAGACTGACAAGATTGGGTCAACACTAGTCAAAACAATTAATTTTCCCTAAAAAAGCTAGTTTTTGTGCACTAGTGAACCTTGGAAAGTTTGTTAGTGCGCTAATTTACCTTAGAAAACTAGCAAGGTGCATAGTTGTGTACTAGTACACATGCACATCTTGACAAGGTGTGCATGGTGTGCATGTGCACAACTGCACACATGTGCATATGTGCATGTGCAAGCAAGAGAGAGGGTGGGGGTGTGCACCCTTTAGAGGTGTGCATCTGCTGGGACTAGGGCTTGACCTAGACTCTAGGGTAAGCTTCAAAATGATCCAAGCACTGGACTAGGGGTCTAGGAAACAAATAATTTACTAGGGGATCCCCATTTCTCAGAGAAATGGGGTGTGCATTGTGAAACCACAAGAAATAGCCCCAAAAAATGGGAAGAAATAACAAAGGCATTTCTTCATCAGCAAGCATCCATTTGACATGTGTCAAATAATAACTAAATCCTAGGCACTTCAAATAGCTTTCAAGTTTCTTGATTGTCAAAAATTCAGAATCTAGAATCTTCAAGCTCAATGTGTGCACAGTGTATTCATCTCCTTTGATATTTCAAGATGTAATCTATTATGAGTCTATAAAAACTTAGAAATAATCCTCCACTCTACCAATCCATTTATCAGGAATCCTTGTAGATCATGTGTATTAATCACTATCTAACTAGATGAGAGAATGCATTCATAGGGCTCTTGATAGGTTATCATATTTTGAATTTTAGGTCCTAAGTAATATTTTGAATCCTATTTCACAGAGCTCACATGCTTCCATTTGATTCTTCCATGAAGTAATTTGTATAAGTACTGGATAGCCATTTTGGAGGGAATATCCCTATTTTTGGATTATCTTTCTTAGACCTTTTGGAATCTTTTATTCTTAACACCATCATTCCCTCTCTCTTTTTCATTATGTACCTTGACCATGATTAGACTGTGTAGCCAAGGCATTATTGTCATTTATTAGATTCTTTCCTTAGCTTGATAACCTCTGCATTCCTCTCTTAAGAACTTTTGGAAACTCTAATGCTAAATACTGACCTTAGTAATCCCTTGAAAAGAACTTTTGTCTGAACCAACAAGTTTTAGACTATCCCTTGTTATTGTCAACCTTAATTTTAGAACACCAAGATAGTCAATCTTTAAATTTTCCAAATGTTGAGAACTATTGATTTGCAATTCTGAATTCAAGATTGTATGTCCTTTATGACTGAAAGTATTATCCATTCTCTAGCTGGTATAAGAAACAAAAATCATCTAAATGCTTTGACAAAGAAATACCACTCCCTAAAATTCAAAACCACAAGGAGTATTTTATGAAATGCGTCAAGAATGATTCTTGATTGCACCTAACCCGTAGAATGACATAACTAGAAAAAAAAAAAAAAAAAAAAAAAAAAAAAACTAGAACCTAAACAAAAAAGACTTAACTCAAAGAAAACTTACACCTAACTATAAAGACCTAAAAAAAAAAAAATTAAAAAAAAACAAAAAGTTATATACAAAAAACCTTGAATAATAAGAATATGGGGTGGTTGTCAGGAGATTTCTCATTATGTGCAGTAGTAATGAACCACACCATATAGTCCTAAAAAATGTTGACTTGTCTTTGTACTCGAAAAAATAAAATTTGGAAAATCTTAGTTTAAATTTTAAGCACAAATCACACAAAATCAGAAGTTGTGGTAACTCTCTATAGCCATGATTAATCCACAAAAAAGTTCTCTTACCTTTAGCATCATATTCAAATTGAAAATCATCAAATTGAGAGGGATAATGGAAATATATCACCTAATCTAGTGAGTCCTCCACCATAGGAGTACACTCACATATTATAATTTCTCCTTCTAGTGGTCTTATCTCATGGTACAGAACTCCACGTGCACAAGGAAACATTTGCATCGCTGATGTAATATAGTTATCAGAACAAGACCCAAAAGATAGAATATTGTTTTTATGATCCTTATTATCACCATCATTAGCCTTAAACCATGAATTATCACCTTTAGGCTCCTTGGGAATAGAAAATTCAATCATAACCATTCCTTTCAAATTACTAGGTTCATTAATATCATTATCATGGTGTTTTCTCCCTCATATCCCAAAGAAGCATGTTCAAAATCATACTTTCTCTCCATTGTGATCTCCCAAGCTAACAAGAAATTAGGACAACTCCCTTCAGAATGGAATGCAAATGGATGGATTCTACATGACTCATTTATTGCATGGTCTAATATATGTGTAGAATATCTACAAATAGACATTTCTTCAATCACACTTGAGACCAAATTAAGCACCCTATCCATCTCTTCTAATGACATATCTTGTTTTGAAGGAGGTATCTTATCATTATTCGATGGGGAATAAATATCACAATAGGAAGCATTGGTATCTTCTTCTTGATGACTTCTTGACTCAAAAATCTCACCAACCACAGCATCTTCTATGTTTCCATCATTTTTTTCAACTTTGAGAACTTTTGCAACTCCATGGAGTTTTGCAACTTCAAAATTTTATGCATCCTCAAAATCTCTTGGCATCTCCACACTTATCGCAACCTCAACACTTGGAAGAATTTCTATATAGAATGGGAACACAAACTCCTCTTGATCATCTTCATCATTTTTTCCTCCTACAAATTTATCAAATGATTCAAACACCATTGCACTAAACTACAAAGGTTGTTCCTCCATGATTTGGGGAGGTTGATCCAAAACATCATTGTACCCATATCCATTTTCAATCAGACTCATACCTATAATACCATTATTCTCATTGTTGATGTTACTATAAAGGCCAAAATTTCTACTATGCTTTTGACAATAATTGTTCTAGGTAGCAAGTTGTCTCTAATGATTAACTTGGTTTCTTGAGGAATTCAACTTTATTTTGATGAATTCATTGGATAAAAGAGACACCATATCCTTTATGGCCTTAATCTCTCTAGCCATATTGTTCTCAAGTTTAGTAGGTGGAGAAGTCTTTTGCTCAAAGAATACAATCTTTTGGGGCTCATACCCTGAATATGTAATTGTTGGTATTAGAGCAATTGTAACTTGCTTCATGAATGTAACAACCTCTTTGAAGACCTTTTCAATGGTATCAATGTCTACGGGTTGGAGTCTTCTTAGGAAAATAGAAGTTAATGAATCCATTGTTCCAAAATAGATCTGGATGGTAGCCTCTTGTGGTACAGTGTATGGAAACTCCATTCTTTGATACATTCTATAGAAGTGATGATTAAATTATGAAATAAACTCGTGGGGATCCCTCTTAATTGAGATGAACTGATGATGTAGGATAGCAGGATCAATATAGATCTTGCATTGTTCAAGAAACTTGCTCTCAAAAGAGTTCCAATCCCTTACAGATGTTGGTGGCAGATTGAGGTACCAATTGAATGTCATTTCCCCCGAAGTGTAAGGAAAAAGGTGGCATACCACATCTATATGCTAAATCTGGTTTCGATTACAAATTTCCTTGAAAATTTTAATATAGTCTTTTGTAATTTTTTGATTCTCCATAGATGAATTGTGGGCAAAACTTTTCAAGATTTTTAGGCAAGTCGTGTAATGGACTAGCTAGATTCAATGGTGAACTTTGGGCATTGAAGAAAGACATGGTGCATAATAATGGGAATGTGTGAATTAAAATATAAAGTGAACAATGATGATGGAATGTGTAATGTGAATGGGTGGAGTTCTTGGTATCCCTTTATCAATGTGATGCTTGTGATAGTGACTAAGTTCTAGGAACTTGTGTTTATTCTGCAAAAGTGCACCTCTAAAGAAGCACACTTTCTCAAATTAGTGCACCTATGCACTTAGCACACCTAGCACACCTTTCACACCTATGCACCTTCTAATAATTCCCAAACTTGGAACTCTTTTTTTTTTTTTGAACTTCTAATAATTGTAGAATTTTCAAACAGCAACTTAGGTTTTTGAGCTGAATGATTTTTAGGCCCTCCTTCTAGTGCCACTTCTCTTGAGCTATCATTTTGCATGATACTTAATGGTAGGAATCCTTTTGAAATATTCTCTTGGAAAGCTAATATGGGATCAAATCCAAGGTTCTAGGCAATCTTGTGACCTACTAGAATCCACTCAATCGAAGATAAATGTATTTGTTCACAAAGAGGCCTTTTTTGGTTTGTACTAATTTCAAATAAGATGATAAATCTGCTTGCTATTTCAAAATTAACCACACAAAAAAAGGTTATGGTTTTTGGTATTTTTCTATTTTTTAATGAATGCAATCTAAAAATGCAACTATATCAATTCCTAATTTAACCAAGGGTTAGCAAAGAAAATAACATAGATAAGGTAACGAGAGATAAAAGTAAATAATATGAAAGGGAAATTCCTAACAAACATAAACCATGATAACAACACGTATGTGAGTTAAATCATTGAAAAGATTGGGCAGGAAACCAATAAAAGTAGGAGTAGAGCCTCTTCAAATCCATTGATGCAATCATCAATAGAAACTTAGTATAACTGAAAGATGTTTCACTTCTTATCAAATCACAAGGCCATAGAAAGTGCACTCATGTGAGACAAAAATCTATGTAGGAACAAAATAGTGATCTCTTCTCCAACTCTATATGTCAACAAAATTTGTCAACACCTAACAAACACTAGAACTAAACATATCGCACAATCAAATCAACACAACAAAACTATTGGCTCCATTATTATCATGAACAAGAATCCAAAAAAATAACACACTCTGACAAGAAGAACTACACTCAGAATGAGAGCACCAAAAGCATATATTATTGCATAAAAATATCGGCCTAGAATACATGATACATTCCTAAATTTATAAGAAATCATCTCCTTAATTTGTGTTGAGAGTGAGAGATCTCTTCATGCAAATATATGCTTAAAACTTAATAAAACAAATCTAATTATGTACAAACTGACTCTCTAGATGGTGCTAAGTAGGACTCCACCCTTGTTTATCTCAATTAATGGGTGCATGAGCCTTTAAATGTCTCAAAAAAAAAAAAATAATAATAGATAAGAAGAAAAAAGTTGCAAGAGGGTTTAGGAGTCACTTGAAGCTCCAAAAATGGAAACTTGGCCTTCTCTAAATATTTTTAGGAGTTAAAATATCATCAAAATGCATTTCCAATGCATGGAAAAATCTAAATTAGGAACTACCAGTTAAATATTGGTGCACCTATGACTTCTTCAAAATTTTCAACTCACCTTTGGAGTAGCACACCTTGTGCACCTATGCACCTTGATGAAATTTGTGCAAGGTGCTCAATCCACAAAAAAAATCAAAGTTCTCAGTTTTGAAAATGATTTCTAGGTTTTTCTCAAACAAGGTCTAGGAGCACTCTAGTGTACTTATTTGTCCCTTTTTTGATGATTTATACCCTCTTTATAGCCAAACACATTCATATATATGAACTCCTACTTCTGTCTAGAATCCCAAGGTACATTTGTTGAATCTTATCATAAATAGTTTCATAAGATAAGAAACTTATTTTGGTTCATGTGTCCAACCTCTATATCTTTGATCTTCAGTATAAATTCATGAATCAAAACTTTTGTGTGACTCCTTTGAAGGTGAAGGTTACTAGCTTAGGTGAGATCTCTATTGTTGTTGATAGTGAAGATGCTATGATAAGCTATGTACATACACGCTATACACCACACCTTAATGTTATGTGTACCTTCATATTATGCAAACCTTCATGCACTATGAATTTTATTCCTTGATTTATTCTACTCTCTAACTACCTGATTCTTCCTAGTCAGAGGCCGATTGATCTAGATTATCCATAATGATTAAATGTTTGAAACTTTTTCATATATTTTAATCAAGATTTTCTAGGCATTTTTAACTAGATTTTTTGGAGGTCTTCTACTCAAAATTTCAAGTTGAAATTTTCATCAGTCCCTAATACTAGGTAACCAAAGGCTCACAATTTAAGGGATTAAAATTAGATTTTTAGTTCTTCTTTCCAACGGTGTAAACAGTTTTTAATTCCAAGCTCTAGATCAAAAGTTATGACCCTCAAAAATTAAGGATGTCTTTTCATCTACACAAAGAAGAAAACATTAATTGTCTTGTGTTGAAAGACCCAAAAGAGGACTCCCTAGGACTTAGACTAACAAAATTGGGTCAACACTAGTCAAAATTGTTAATTTTCCCCTTAAAAAGCTACTTTTTCCACACTAACACATCTAGCGCACCTTGGAAGGTGGCTAGTGCGCTAATTTGCCTTAGAAAATTGGCAAAGTGTGTAGTTACACAATAGCCCATAGGTGCACCTTGACAAGGTGTGCATGGTGCACATGTGCACAACTACACACGTGCATATACACATGTGCAAGAAAGAGAAGGGGTAAGGGTGTGCACCTACACATATGCACAGGTGCACATCTCCAAAGGAGTAAAGTGCACACTTGCACACCTTGGATGGGTGTGCATCTGCACTAGGTGCGGTTGTGCACCCTTTAGCACTAAAAATCATCCTTTTCTTCAAAAATTATCTATTCTAACATCTAGGTTTCTTAGTTGAAGGACCAGAGCTTGACCTAGACTCCAGGGGGAGCTCCAAAATAATCTAGGCCTCAGACTAGGGGTCTAGGAAACAAAATTTTTACTAGAGGGTCCCCATTTCAAGGATAAATGGGGTGTGTGTTGTGAAACCACAACAATAGTAGGAGGAACTTAACCACTTTGATGAAGACAACAAAGAAAGAAGATTTTTTAGATTATATGACTAAAGGTACATCTAATTAGGTTACATGAAACCTATCTTCTTAAAATACAACGCTGAAAACACTTTTAAAAAGTTGAAGAAAAAGTTGAATCAATCTTAAAGATTGTCAGCTAAAGCCTTGTATTTTGTAATACAGTCACAAAGAATTGAACTAACTAAAATTATCATCATTTATAACCACATTCACCTTGATTGCAGTGGTGTGAAACTTCTTGATGATCTGGTAGTTCTCTACAATAATCTCCTATAGGTGTTTTGTTGAAAACTTAAAGGTCTAGAACTTGTTCATCACATATACTCCAAAATCATCTACTTTAAATTTAGCATTTACCCTATTGGTGAATTTTGAATTCATGTCTTCCTTTATCACCAAATTATCATTCTTAATGAGCACCTTGCACCCCATCTATTTTAGATCATTCATGATGTTAGTTTCCACAATATTGTAGCTTATAAGGGATTTGTGTACCATTATTATAGGCCTTTCAAATACTCATGCCTTATGACCATGTGTTGGAAGAATGAATTTTGATGATATTTCTATGGGGGAGTATTGTAGAAACATGATTAGATCATTATCATGATGATATGTTACATTCATGACTGTGTTTGTCATTAATGTCAACATAGTAGTTTTTTGTGGCATTTGATAAAAGAATAGTTGTAAAGATCAAGTTGGTACAAATAGATCATTGAGAATTTTCACTAAGTGAGGTTAAATGGGGATACTAATAAGTGTCTAGTATATGAAAATAACCTTGGAAGCATAAGATATTAAGTCTAGAAGAAGTTATGCAAGTTTTGGCAAAGACTGTTCTGAGATAGAGTTTACATAAGCATGTTCTGGTAAACTTGTTATATCGCTTAGTAGAGTTGTTATTTTGAGAATTAAGGTTAAAGGAATTTAGAAAACATGTTGGAGATAACATGGATAAGCTCACTCATCATGATATTACATGTATTTAAGATACAAGGTGACAAAATAATTTAATTGCTAACTATAATGTGTTTTTAATGAGGTCCTATAATAATTAATTGAAAAGGTGTAATAGCTGACTTAGGGAATTGTTTTATGGATTTAGTATAAAGGAAGGACATTTTCCTTTGTTATGTATGAAATGTATCAATGATTACAAGAATCATGAAGAGTGGAAAAAAAGAGAAACAAATTGATATGCGAGGATAAGAAAAGCAGAGTGAAGTTGGAGAAAACTTTGTTGCTAGGGTTTTATTGTGAGGTCCAAGGTTTGATATTTGGATCTAAGGTTCATGATCTCATCTACAAGGTTTGACAGTGATTGTTCTAGTTGATAGGACAAAGGAAAGAGGTTAAATCATAGTACAAATAATTATTCTACAAGGAATAGTTGAGAGATCAGTTTGATAGTGAAGTTCAGTGATCTTGCCCCATAAGTTGTTTGGACAATGGGTCCTTCTGCCTTCTACAACTCCTAATAGGGTTGGAATCTACTAACAGGGACTCTTTTGTACTAAATGTGTTTATAGACTCCTAACAGGGTCCATCCTCTAACAAGGAATACATATATATCAGTATATCTTTGTGGACATCATTCCCACCAAGGTTTTCCCTCTGATCAAGGGTTCCCCTAGTTAACAAATCTGGTGTAATTGTATATGTGCATCTTGTTATTGTTATTGTTTAATTTGATTGAATGGTTAAGATTAATTAAGTTTGATAATTTTTTTAATTGGCCACCTCTTAGTTATCTTGGTGGACTATTTTTTCTAACAATTGGTATCAGAGCATCAAGCCCTTGAAGATAAAGTTTAACAACTTTGGGAGATGCATAAAGAACATATTCAAAAAGGATAGTCTAAAGTTTGATGGAACAAATTATGATAGCTAGAAGGAAAAGATGAAGACACATCTAATGTGTATGGGTCTAGGATATTGAATCTTGACAAAATCATAAAAAACAATTATTGTTGAAAGTGCTTTGGAAACTTGTACCAAGGATGAGAGAGAACTTTTCATGTGTGACATAAGAGCTAGAGAAGCACTATTATCTATACTTCCTAAAATTGAGTACAACCAAGTAAAAACACTTGATACTTCTTATAAGATTTGGAAAGCTTTGGAAAATAGTTTTGAAGGTGATGAACATTCTAAGAAATTGAATCTAAAAAGCTAGATTTGTGCATTTAAAGATGCTAAAATGATGGAAGATGAATATATAAGAACATATGTAGGTAGAATATTAGAAATTACTACAGATATCAAATCTCAAGGAGGAACCAAGGAAGATGATGACGTGATCTGGAAGATATTGAAGAGCTTAATGCCACCATTTAAGCAGGCAATTCAAATGATATAGTTGTTGATCTCTTGTACCAAAGATTTCAAAAAAGAAAGATTACTTGGGAGATTAGAAGAACTTGAGAATGAGCTTAGATAGATTGGAGAATTGTCTAGAACATAGAAAACTTTCAGTGCGCTAAACATTTGACCTAGTTTATCAAGGAGCGAAAGTGCTAGAGGAGATTTTTCTAGCAATAGCAGATCTAATGAGGATAGAAAGATAGAAGAATGAGTAGCCTTTCTGGTAAGAAGAGAAAAAGATGGTAAGAAAATCTTTAAATGTTGGACTTGTAATGAGTTTGGTCATTATGCATCTAAGTGTCCTAAAAGAGAGAAAAAGTATAAAAGAAAGTTCAAACCTAGAAGAGATGGAGATTATTTTTATGCAAATGAAGAACATGATTCTAATGAACAAGTAGTAAGTGCTAGTGATGATGACATAGGATTATAGCTATTAAAGATCAAAATTCAAGTCTTTGGTATCATAGGTTAAAAAGAAATTTGATTGGATAATTGATAGTGGTTGTTCACATTATATGATTGGTGATATGAACAAGTTTGTTGACTTCAAAATTTATGATGGAGGCATTGTTAGAGATGGAAACAATGTAGCTTGCCATGTGAAAGGTATTGGATCTATAACTCTTGATGGTAAGACTAACACTGAGGATGTATATTTTGTTGATGGTTTGAAACACAATCTTTTGAATGTTGGACAACTAGTGGATAAAGGTTATCAATTATAGTTCACAAAGAAGACATGCATGATCAGAGATAAAGATGGGGAGGTAATTGGAATAGGAACCAAATCTAGAGGTAATGCATTTCAATTGAATCCCACTAAAATGACATGTTTGGTTGCAAAGGTAGATGATAGTTTGTTATGGCATAACAGATTTTGTCATATAAACTCTGACAGCATTGTGAAAACTAGTAGTATGTTTGTAGTTAGAGATTTGCCTAAGATTGTAAAACCTACTAACACTATTTGCAAAGAATGTGTAATGGAAAAACATACCAAAATTTCTTTTCAAATTGAGAACTTTAATACTACAACAAAGTTGGAGACTATACACATAGATCCTAGTGGTCTTATGAAGACTAAAGGATTCTATGGTGAAATGCACTTCATGATTATTGTTGCTGACTTTTCTAGAATGAAGTGGGTTGCATTTCTTAAAGAAAAAGTTGAGGCATTTGATAAGTTCAAGATATTCAAGAATAGAGTTGAGAATGAATCAGATATGAAGATTAAATGTTTAAGATCATATAGAGGAGGAGAGATTACTTCAAATGAGTTTAATATATTTTGTGAAGCTAATGGAATCAAAAGACAATTTTCAACTCCAAGAACCCCTTAACAAAATGGCATTGGAGAAAGAAGAAATAGGTCAGTAATAGAAGCAACAAGAGCTATGCTAGCTAAGAATAATGTATCCAAGATGTTTTGGAGAGAAGCTATGAATAGAATAGTCTACACTATGAATAGAGTACAAGTTAGGAAAGACTCAAACAAGACCCCTTATGAATTATGGTTTGGTCACTCACCTACAGTTAAGTATTTTAGAATTTTTGATAGAAAATGATATATCAAAAGAGATAATGATGTTGGTAAATTTGATTCTAGAAGTGACGAAGGTATGTTTCTTGGCTATTCATTGAAAAGTAGAGCTTTTATAGATGTTATTTTTTGAAAACTAAGACTATTGTTGAAGGTGAAAATGTAAGAGTTGATGAGAAATTCAAGATATAAGAAAGAATAGTTGACTGCAATTCTAATGATGAGAATTTTGTTGTTACTAAACCAAGGAATGATGAAGCATTCTTTGAGATTAACAATGATTTGTAGAATGAAGGAGAGCTAAGGTAGGAACAAAGTTTGAAACCTAGAACAAAGTTAAGAGTTGAGATAACAACTCCTACTTCCAATAATAATATGACAAAGAATCATCCACTAGAGTAGATCATTGCCAATAGAGATAAATGTGTGATGACAAGAAGTAGAATCAATGAAGAATTATGTCTGATATCTCAAGTAGAACCAAATAATGTAGATGAGGCATGTAAAGATGACTATTTGAAGCAAGTTATGAAAGAAGAATTAGATCAAGTAGTGAAGAATGAGACATGGGAATTGGTGTAGACAAGAATGTGATAGGAACAAAATGGGTATTCAGGAACAAGATGAATGAACAAGGTGAAGTTGTAAGGAAAAAAGAAAGATTTTTATGTAAAGGTTATTCACAACAAGAAGGAATAGACTATAATGAAAGCTATGCTCTTGTGGCAATAACAGAAGTAGTAAGGTTATTCTTAGCCTATGCAACACATAACAAATTCAAAGTGTATCAGATGGATGTCAAGTTAGCATTTCTAAATGGAGAACTTGAAGAAGAGGTATGCATAGAATAGCCTTAAGGTTTTCCTTTAATAGATGACAAAGAAATGGTATAAAGATTGAATAAATCATTGTATGGCTTTAAAAAAGAATCCAAACTTGGTATGCAAGGTTGGAAAAGCATTTGACAAAGCTTAAATTTAGCAAAGGTATGGTAGATAATAATCTATATTGGATAGAAATTGATGATGGATTGATGATTTTGGTAATATTTGTTGATGATATCATATTTGGAAGAAATGATGATGAAAGTGACAAGTTTCCAAAAGATGAGACATCCACTGGTAACTGGACACAAGTTATCTACAAAGGATGAGACACCTACTATTGAGTAGAAGAAGTATAGATCTATGATTGGAGGATTGCACTACCTAACTCACTCAAGGTCAGATATAGAAAATGCAATTGGAATTTTTGCAAGATTTCAAGATAATCCCAGAGAAGCACATTATGTAGTAGTTAAAAGGATACTTAGATATCTAAAGGGAACACCAAAGTTTGGATTGTGGTATGACAGACCTAATGATTTCACTTTATATGCTTATATTGATATTGATTGAGCAGGTAGTATGGATGATAGAAAGACCACCAGTAGTGGAGCTTTCTTTTTTGGAGGAAGATGGTTTCTTGGTTAAGCAAGAAGCAGGACTATACCTCACAAAGTATAATAGAGGAAAAATATATTGTAGTAGCAAACAATTGTAATCAAGTTGTTTGGATGAAGTAGATGCTGAAGGATATAAGGATAGAATTCAGTGAACTTATTATCATAATTGTGATAACACAAGCACAGTGAATATGTCTTAGAATCTAGTGTTGCATTCTAAGACTAAGCATATTTTTATCAAATATCACATTTTGAAAGAGAAAGTTGCAGAAAAGGAAACAAATTGGAGTATGTAAGAACTAAAGAGTAGATTGCAGATATTTTCACCAAGCCTCTTCCCAAAGAGACTTTTGAGTATTTGTGAGGTATGCTAGGGGTTATGCCCCTACCTAAATCTAGAGTATAAGATGCAAGAATGCATCAATCTAGTGTTACAAAGCACTATTATTTGTTTGGACTAAATGTTGATGCTTCCTATATGGGGGAGTATCTATGATGGATAGAGTCATCTAGGACTCTTGATCAATGTTGTTTTGAATAGTGTCTTTGGACACTTGAGCAAGTCAGAGGCAATTGTTATTGAAACCTTTGAAATTAATGTCAATGGGGAGAGAATACAACATGAAAAATAGTTTGATATAGAGTACATTGAGGTATATTAGTGGGGGACAATTATTGATGAAGAGGATTTGAAAAGAAAGAATAACAATCTTTAAGGTTCATATTCTTGGAACTAGATGTTTTTCATCTATGTTGCCATCAATGCCAAAGGGGGAGATTGTTGGAAGCATGAACGCTGATGATACTTATATGGGGGAGTATTTTAGAAACATTATTAGATCATTATCATGATGATATGTTACATTCATGACTATGTTTTTCATTGATGTCAATATAGTAGTTTTTTGTGGTATATGACAAAAGAAAAACGTAAAGATCAAGCTGGTACAAATAGATCATTGAGTATTTTCATTAAGTGAGGTTAAAGGGAGATACTACTAAGTGTCTAGTATATGAATCTAAGCTCATAAGCATAAGATATTAAGTCTAGAAGAAGTTATTCAAGTTTTGGTAAAGATTGTTCTGAGATAGAGTTTACAAAAGCATGTTCTGGTATACTTGTTATATCTCTTACCAGAGTTGTTATTCTTAGAATCAAGGTTAAAGAAATGTAGATGACATGGCTAAGATCACTCATCATGATATTACATGTATAGAAATTTATTCAAGTTATAAGGTGATAGATTAATTTTATCACCAAGTATAACATGTTTTTAGTGAGGTCCTATAATAATTAATTGAGAAGGTGTAATATTTACCTCAAAGAATTTTTTTATGGATTCAGTATAAAGAAAGGACATCTTCCTTTGTTATGTATGGAATGTATGAATGATTTCAAGAAGCATGAAGAGTGGAACATAAGAGAAACAAATTGATATGTGACGATAAGTAGAGCATAGCGAAGTTGGAGAAAAATTTGTTCTTGAGGTTTTATTGTGAGATCTAAGGTTTGATATTTGGATTTGAGATTCACAACCTAGTCTACAAGGTCTAACAATGATTGGTCTAATTGATAGGATAGAGGAAAAAGGTTAAAGCATAATAAAAACAATTATTCTACAAGGAATAGTTGAGAGATTAGTTAGACAATAAAGTTTAGTG
Source organism: Cupressus sempervirens (assembly GCA_028749045.1). Taxonomy (NCBI): domain Eukaryota; kingdom Viridiplantae; phylum Streptophyta; class Pinopsida; order Cupressales; family Cupressaceae; genus Cupressus; species Cupressus sempervirens. The sequence goes on from CM053783.1 coordinate 615,279,297, forward strand.
GTCTTGCCCCAGAAGCTATTTGGGCAGTGGGTCCTTCTACCTTCTACAACTCCTAACAGGGTTGAAATCTTCTAACAGGAATTCAAAGTCTCCTGATAGAGACTCTTATGTACTAAATGTGTTTATATACTCCTAACAGGGTCCATCCTCTAACAAGGAATATATATCATTATATCTTTGTGGGCATCATTCCCACTAGGGTTTTCCCTCTGATCAAGGGTTTCCCTAGTTAACAAATCTAGTGTAATTGTGTATGTGCATCTTGTTATGGTTGTTTTTTACTTTGATTGAATGGTTAAGATTAATTAAGGTTGATAATTGTTTTAACTAGATAAATAATTTTCCCTCCCCCCCCTTCTCTCAATTGTCTTGGTGGACTATTATTTCTAATACCATGAACCATTGGTATCCATAGAATATTTATGTAGGTGGTATGATATCATATGTGACCAAGACATCTAGGTTAGTTTATGACATTTTATTCCATATGTTGAGGTCTTTGTCCAAGGTATTTAGTTCTTGGTTTAATAAAGAACACATATCATTGAGCCTTTCTTCATTACCCCATAGATGTTCTATTACTTTAAGTGTTTCTTTTAAGGATTGAAGTCCCTTTGTGATGTTTTTTTCAAACCAATCCTTTGCCACTTCAACTCTCTAATTCACCTGTTATGAATTTGATGTGGTGACAATGGATTTTGAATATTGTTGGTAAATGATCTCATGAAGATGAGCATTCTCCAACTTGAATTGTTTCTTCTTCTCCCAGAGTTCATCATTTATTTTGGACAAGGTAGAAACAATATCTTATGCATCCTTTTGACATGTTGTCCATGACTATCTTCCAAGTTCAACTTTTTTGAACTTGTAATTTGAGCGATGAAGCTCTTTGGGTGGCTTGTCCACTAAAGGTTCTACAATTTTAGCATATTTAAGTTTCTCATGATCAACAAGAATTTGCGAGGCAACCTTTCCCTTATGTACTAGAAGTTTAGATTTTTCCTTCTCTAGAAAAAGATCATTTGGTGGTAACTCTATCTTCCTCCTCTTTGTAGTAATATTTCCTAACCATGATGGCAAGATGAAATCTTTTTCATTTGAGACTTGGATGGTGGCTATGGAAGAAATGTATAGTGATTGTATCTTTGTTGTTGTAGTGCATGCTTATTTTTTTAGAACTAGAACCATGGGAATTTTTTGCAAAGATTTTGAAATAATCATTTTGAGCCCTACAACTGAGGTATGAAGTTGGGAAACTTGTCCCTCAAGGAGAGCCAAAAAAGTGGAGAAAGATTCAACACATTCTCCAAAAAAAATCATTCTTCCATTGTAAGAGAAGAGGGAGCCACAGAAGAGATATGAAATGTTGAATAAATCCCTTTAGAAATAGGAATGGTGGATGTGAACACTATAGATAAAGAATCTACATCATTATCAATTGCAACCAATAATGGTTCACTTGGGATGGATGGTTCTTTGTCACTTGTTTTTTTTGTGGGGAAAAGGAAAGCTACTTCTTCTTCCTTGATTGATTCTTGAAATTTGAGAGGATTTTGAGAAGAATGTGATGTTGGAATGATGAACTTTCATTCCTTGAGTTTTAGTTTGAAACCCTCTTCGAGTTCTGAAGTGGATAAATCATCTTTCTTCTTACCCTCAACCTGAGACTTTTTGCCCATAAGAACCAAAATGGTTGCAATGTACCCTACTTTTACCTTGATTCTCTTTAGACCTATTCCTTATATCCATAAATTGGTTTTCATAAAGATGGCTTGAAATCAAGCAAAATTAGAAGTCAATTCTTTCTACAATCCAAACAAAAACTCAAAAATGCAAAAAGGACTTTGAAGGCCTCAAAAATCAAGTATAGGCTAACAAATTAAAAAAAATAAAAAGGACTTGATGAGAACCTTTAGTACAAAAGATAGATTATATGGATTGGAGATAATTCTTTGATTAATCTTTTCTAATCAAATAGTGAGTTACCTTATAGATATATGAAAGTTAAGTGGAGAAGTTTCATAGTGTTGCCTACATTTTATGTTTACACAAAATGAAAGAAAACACTCTTGTTGTATCTTCAACTAATTTGCATCAAGATTTCTTGGAGGGAAAACATATCTTGTCACTATATTATTCTAATATTGCTCACCCATACCTCTAATATGGAGTTTCATCATGACATACTATACTAGGTGATTTTCTCTTGTGTACTTAGGACCTTTCTTCCTCATCATTTTGGATCTTTCCCTTGATTTGTTAAGCTTTAACACAACATAGGACTAGAGCTCTTATAGAAATTATCAGTCCTAAGAGATTGGATTACTAAGAGGGGGGTTGAGTCAGTAATTAATTGAATAATAAAATTTTCAACATTTTAAACCTTTAACTAATTAACAACTTTGTAACAGCACATAGAAGCATTCAACACATGAAAACATCTACAAAGTTGACATAGATTTTGGTATTGCAGAAAGATGATTGGATCAAAAGCATAGTGAGGATTAGTACCCTCAAATTTTTTACTCTTTTGAAGAATGTTTTTTTAGGAGCTTAACTTTGTTAGGAGTTAAAAATACATTGTTAGGTGTCATCCTATTAGGAAATTTACCTCTAGCCCTATTTGGAACTCTATTTTGTTGGGGGAAATCTTGTTAAAGGACTTTGGACACTAGTTAAAGTATTACCTTGTTAAAGGATTACAAAGGACTTGGTAGGATCCACTTGGTTAAGGGATTTTTACTATTGTAATTAGAGAACAATAGAAAGAATGATTTGTGTAACATCACTACCTCTTCCTGATTGGACCCACTAAGGCTCAAACTTATATCTTGACACACCTAACTTCTTCCTAGCTAGATTGCATCTTGCACTTCTTCATCATACTTTCTCAATGATGATCAACAACACAAAATATTCATCCTTGATCACTATATATTGGACTTCCAACTCCACCACCTTAATCAAACCCTAAATGTGTCACTAATATGAAATTTGAATATCTCACTCATGTCCATCATTCCATAAGATAAAACTTAAATTAGAAAGATAATTTACAAGATCACGCCAACCAACTCATAGAATTTAGTACCAAGAAAAAGGATAATTTTAGTGATGTATATTCACCAAATGGCTAATTTTACTCATCAAGGACCCTAAATTTGGGGGAAAATTTGCACTTTCGGGGTGGCCATGTCGGTCACACTTTATGAAAATTGGGTCTCATGCTTAGGCCAATCACCAATAATGATATATAATTATTTTTATTTTGGTGATGAATTCACTAATGAAATTTTATCTTTCCACATGGTAAATTAAATATTTCACCTAAAATTCTTGAGGCATGTCTTATTCAATGGTCACATTTCCCAATATGTGGTAAAACTTAAAGTTAGGTTATATCTTAAGTACATAGACTTGATACATGTTTCTCTTCCAGAGACTTTCTGAGAAATTTTTTATACTTTTAATCTTTGGCATGAAATAGATTTGATTGTGGATAGGTGTCATTATTCTGGAGCCTTTCTCCAAAACTTCTTGTCCTTTAATAATTTGGCCTAAAATAGGATATATGCCATGGATTTAGGATCATCTAATAGTTATTATAAAAGATTTTTTAATTTTAGATGATATAAAATTATGATTTCTATTGGAAACTACAATTAGAGCAATTTTTATGTTGTCATTGATGTCAAACCTACTAGAGAGACATTTACTAATAGTATAGAGTGTCATATTTGCCTATTGATGAAAAGGATTTGAAAAGAGAGATAACTAGATGAACTAGTAAATTTTTTGAGTGAAGAGGAGAAAGTATGATAGAATTATATTGGGAACTTGATTAGTTAGTCTTTGACAAAATGATGTATTGTTCAATCATCATATGAAGTATAGATGCGTTGAGTTAAACACAAGCAAATCATAGAGAAATGCGGTTAGTGAATGAAGGAGCTAAAGAAAAAGAATAATGAACTTAAATGTTAGTTGAGTAAATAATATTAGCTGCATGATAATTCTGACCAAGTAAAATATAGTAGTGACTAAGCATTGTAATGACTGAGTGAGCTAGTGGAAGTTGAGAAAAATAAAACAATAGAGGCCATGATACACAATGATGGTTGAGTGTTAGAAAAAGTTATAGTTTCTGAAAGAATCAAATTTGAGGCTGACATAGTTGAATTTTTGGATTAGTCAAAATGCATGGATGATAAGGATTGATGAGTTGGCATATTTAATGTACAAATAGAGTTTGTTATGCAATCAAAGGCGATGATTTAAGAACAATTTTCTAGAAGTATTAAGAAAGGAGTAGAAGGACAAAATGATGGATATAACTTAACCCTAAGATATATGGTGATTTTTAAGAAGAAAAAGATTAAATCTACCTATTTAAGGTGGCATAAGAGATGTTTTCTAAGGTTGTTTCATTTTTTATTGGCGATCTTATGAAGAACCTATGAATAATATAGTAGCAAAGAAAATATGAAGAGATTGGTGAAGTATGATTGTTTGAAGGGATGCCAAGAAAATAAGTGATGGAGATGATAGTGAAGTCTAGTAAATGAACTAGAAAATGAGCCAAAAGGAGCTTTGATTTTGCAAAGTGAGTTATGCTTCACAAATCAATCTCATTATTACTTTCTAGCCATTATGGTAGTCAAAATCCTTTAAACAAGGTTGACCTAATAGTCATTTTACAAATCCTTTAATCAAGGTGACATTCTAATGGAATGATCCAAATTCATCTAACCTAGCCACTCCTAACATGGTGATTAAATCCTTTAACATGGTCACACCTAACAATGTCTTTTGTAACCTTAAACAAGGTTGGCCCTTAACCAAGATCACTTCAGAAGAGTGGAAAGTTGGTAGCATGTTATTGGGGATTTTTCTCAAATTGGTCTTCTACATTAAATCTTAACATCATTTACTTGTTTAAATGTTATGTTATGCATGTTAATTTTATAGTTTTTTATTTTACTGTAGGTCGACATACACTAAACAAAGAGTTACGTAATGAACAAAATATTAAGTTGTTATATGGGCTAAGTTTTTCAATGAGATTTTTAAAGTTTTTTGAAGTTAGTAAAAAGTTGAATTGGTACATCTAGACATGAGGATAACTAATTCACACCCCCCCTCTCAATTATTCTAAATATTCTAACAAAATTGGTATGAGAGCTATTGGTGATTGTAAGGAAATTTTAAAGGGACTAGAGATCAAGATCAAGATGTACAAGAGAGAGGTACCCAAGTTGAACAAGGAGAACTTCTTAGCACAACAATGACTAATGAGATTTCATCTATCTGGAGTTAGAGATTTTGTAATATACTACCTAGAAAATGAATACATTGAAGTTCATAGACCCGTGACTATTGAAAAAATGAAGGAGAAGCAAGAGGATAATCCAATGATGATAGATCTAGCATCTTCTCTGATTTATGTTGAATTTGATGATGTGAAAGATTGTACTATAAAGAGAATGTGGGACAAGTTAGCATAAATACATGGAGAAGAAACAAATGCGCTAAGGGCTAAAGTTAAAAGTTTGAGAGGAAAATTATGATGACATGAGAATGAAAGAAGGTGAAACTATGCTCAGTATTATGGCTGAATCAAGGAGGTTATGAATATTATTATTGGAAATGTAATGATAGATAGGTGACTGAGAGGGGGGGGGGGAATACTTTGAAACAATATTTGGTAACCCAAAAAAACTCTAAGGTGAAGGTAAAGTTTGGATTGGGATAACACCCACAATGCTTTACTACTGTAGTAGTAAAGTTGGCATGTTAGGGCTTACAATTGATCAGTTTTGGTGATCTACTCTATTCAGAGTATAAAGGACTACTAGGTCCACCTTGTGAAAGGATTTTACAATACAATGAAGTATGTGTGTTGTTTGGAGATTTTACAAAGGATTGTAAGGTTCACCTTTTTAGAGGATTTTACCTGATGTAACTATTAGGATGTAATTAGCAACATGATCCTTTCTTTGAAACTTTATTTGTTGATATGAATCTTTTATTGAAGTTTGTAATCACTTGACTAGGATAGATGCATCTCTACTCTTCCATTTTTATATTGCTTGGTAGCCACAAGACTTAACTACCAATAAATCCATCATTCTTCACACTTGTTGTCTTCCATTTCATTCCATCTTTCTTTATTACACATGTTTCACACATACACACATTTGACAAAACATTACATTTTTCTTATATAGATTTCCAATCAAAATTTTCATTCCAAGTTAGCTTCAAATGAAAAGGTTCCCTTTCAATAATCAAATTACATATTCAATTCAAGTTATATTGATGCTTAGGTCAAACTATGTACTCGAGTGATATGTTGATGCTTAGGTGATACAATGTACTCAGGTAATACTCTGGCACTCAATTAACACTGGATGCTTAGGTGATACTATGCACTTAGGTAACACTACTTGCACTAGATGCTCAATTCATGTTGAACACTCGGTGAACATTGCTTTCTTGGTTAACATTGTGATGCTTAGATACTCAATTTACATAATATCTTCTCCATCTTCTTAGGCTACACTAAAAACATGTTGACTAAAGGAAAGCTTGGTTACATTATAAATTGGCCTTCCTGAATAATGACTAAGTGTTTTGGCACTAATTGACAATAAGTCTTGCGATACGGTCAAAAATCTCTCCCTTTGGCATTAGTGGCAAAAGCACTTATCATGAGAAATTTTGTCTTCAATCCAATAACAATATTTTTAGTCAAACTCCCCCTTTCCATATACTTGGATCTACAACTTGGTTTGAACTAAAAAACCATGGCTCAGTTATAACTGAATTGAATTTTGATCTTCCAAAAAATGTTTTTGTTCAACTATACATTTGCTTTATATATTTCCCCCTTATTTACTTTCTATATACATACATATTTCCCTCTATATATTTCCCCCCTTGATTTTGTTACAAATGTCAAAGACATGACTTTACAAGTTTATGCCAAAATGATGAAGGAAATCATGATGCACTTTCAAAATTATAGGCACTACTTTATCCCAATTTTCTTGCAATACCTTCAATATGTGTAGTTCAATCTGAAGTTCTATTGATAACTCCATCAAGTGATCTACACATGAGAAATTTGAGTCATGATCCAATGTCTTAGCATGTGCAAGTTTTTTTTTCTTTATATCCATGTGGGGAAGTATCATACTCTAAATATATGTTGATGATGCCCTAATCTTGGCTTCTTCCCTTAGTGATTTAGCCTCTAAATCTATCAAAAATATGACCTTCACAAAATGATTGGAGTTGGTACTTGGGTTAAGTGCCAACTGACTAGAATTTCTCTTTAAATCCTCATCAATCTTGGCCAAATGATATTTTATTTCCTTTGTGAAATTGGATTTATCACATAATTTTTTGAATAAGGTTACAACCTATTTACAATTCCTAGTGTAGCAATGAGAGTGGACAATTCCACTTGATCAATGGAAATCTTCTTAGCTACATTTTCCAAAACTTTATTCTCAAATTTCCTTTCTTCTCTTTGTAGAATTTTTTCCTAACCATTTATGTCATTATTGAACTTATGTACAATATTAATTAACTGCTCTATAATAGGGGCTTTATTGTTTACCTCTACTTGTCCTACATCTAAGAATATGTCCTTGATGTCTTCAAGAACCTTTCCTCTATCTTTTTTTGCCTTGAGTTTTTGTTGTTGATGTTAGAAAAAATAGTCCACCAATATAACTAAGAGGGGGGGGAGGGGACGTGGGTTGAATCAGTGACAATTTAAAAAATTTATCCTCTTAAACAATCTTGACCATTCAACCAAAGTAAACAACAACCATAAAGAGATGTGCATAAACAATTACACCAAATATCTTGACTAGGGAAATCCTTGATCAGAGGGAAAACCTAGGTGGGAATGATGTACTAATATGAATATTTCTTGTTAGAGGATGGACCCTGTTAGGATTCTATTACAACATTTAGTACAAAAATTCCCTATTAGGATACTTTGAATCATTGTTAGGAGATTCCAACCCTGTTAGGAGTTGTGGAAGGCAGTTGAACCCACTATCCAAACAGCTTTAGGATTAGATCAATGAACTCACTATCCAATTGACCTTGGTACTATTCCTTTTAGAATAATAGATTTGGAACAAGATTTTACTTCTTCCTCTATCTAGTATGTCAGACTCCTTCACCTTTAGATTGTGCAATTAGATCTAGAACTCTAAACTCAGTAATAATAACCCTTAAGGTCACTTACACACATAGGTAGGTTACTCTACTTTTCTATCACTTTTTTACTCAGTAATTTGCAAGTCTTCTCTCCTCTCTATATGTAAAACATGAAAAAAAAAATTCCTTTATACCATGCTCAATAATAAATCCTTGAGTTGGCTTTCCACACATTAATTAAATGACATACACATTTAATTAATGCTATCAGCTCATAGTTATACACAAACTTTCACACGTGTGACTTCTGTACATTTGCAATCTCTGACATCATCAACAGTCATTATACTATCTCCAGTTTACTATGTAACCCTTCACTACAATTGTAATGAATTTTAACAATCATACAATAGGAATTATTTTCCTAATACTCTATTTCCATACGGTTCTTTGTAGGTCAACCATATCTTCTGTACATTGTCACATTAGGTTCTGTGCACTTGCCCTTGTAACAAATACACAATCTAGTATGCACTAGTAATGGTGCATCATTAGATAATTATATAATATTCTAAAACAAAAATCACAGTCTGCTACTCTGTCAATATTTTACAAACTTATTACTATGTTTTCATCAATGACAAACATAGTTATAAATACATCATATCAATGTTTTGCAATGCTCCCCCATAGAATTAGCATTCATGCTAATAGTTGAGCCCCTTTTCTCAAGAGTTCACTCAAGATTTCCATTTTTTCAGTGGAGAGGTTTGATTGATCCCAATTTGGAATCACAATCTCCTTGTCAAGATCAATTCCTTTTGTTGCATTTCCTTTTTCTTTGATCTTGGAACTCGATGAAACTATGATTTCTTTTCCTTTACCTTTGCATTAGAGGTGGAAGTCATTTCACTTGGTTAATGAAGACTTTTAATGATAGATCACCTTCCCAAATAGTACTCCTTTCAATTCACTCAATAATGCAATAATTTTATTCACTAAATTGACTAAGGGCTTGAAATTGCTCTGCTTAAATTGATCTATGAATTTACAATGAAAAAATACACTCTCAATTTTCCCTTTTATAAAATTCAACTTTAGGGGCTAATAAATACATTGTACTTGGTAGTGAGATGACTCAAAAGAACTATTCATTGTAAAGCTCAGTTAGAACTCATTCCCAACTCGGCTTGACTCAATTATGCCTGATAGTTTGGTTATAACTAAGATTCTTCAACTTGGTTAAACTTAGTCTCCTTTACTTGTCCTTGTGCATCTTAATATGCATATTTGGACTATTCTTTCTTGTCTACCTAGAACTAATGTATGATCTTTTTTGGGTTCATAGTTCTAGCCATCTCTTTGTATGCTCAGTTGGAGGTTATTTTTTCACGCAACTCATTTGGTTTGGGTGATAATAGCTTCATTGTCTTTCCTTGTATTTTCCTCTAATTTCCTTACCCATTTTTTCTTCATCTGAGTTTTGGTCTCTTCAACCTTTGCTTTCCCTTTATTTTCTTCACCAGAATTTGTTGTATCTTAGTTCATATAATTTTTTCCCAAATGACCAATCTTCTTGCATACATAACATCTGATATTAGTATGTCTTTTTTTGAAGTGAGTCCTTACACAATTTACTCCAATGTGGCCATATTCTCCACATACATAGCATCTTCCCCATGTGTTGTAGTCCCAACCAATAATTGCTCCTTGTCTAATTCCATTGTACTAATTATTTGGATTCTACTATTTGGACCTACACTAAAAATATTTGTGACCATACTTCTGACATGTGTAGCAGTTTCCTTCAAATTTTGGTCTAGCTCTACACTCATTTTACTTGTTTCCATGCTTTTTTACAATTATAGAAATATCCATTGAACTTGGGTTTCATAGTATTACTCTAGAAAATGTTTGATGTATGTCCTATTCTTCCATAATTGTTACATGTAGGCTTTTTATTCTTTTGTGCTCCTCATTTTGATGATTCTCCTTCTTCCATTATTGAAGTTTCAATAAACTCTAAGCCAGTAGTGCCTTTGTATATTTTCTAAGTTTGATTATCCAATTGATTCACACTTTCTTGTGACCTCTGTTGGAAATGGAAAGGAGTAACTAAGAGGGGAGGGGTAAATTAGTTACTACAAAAACAAATCCAAAGTTCCTTTTAAGATGTCAACAGAATATAAAAACAAAATGTTGTTGTAACTTGGTTAACACTAAATATTATGTTGTAACTCGGTTAAAATTAAATATACTATCGTCACTCAGTTAGCACATTAATAATTAGATCTTAAGATATTAATGTGATTAGCCTTTATTAACTTAGTTGTAGAAACATAAAAGAAATAATATGAGTGTAAGAGACACCAAGATTTAATGTGGAAACCTAATTTGGGAAACCACCAATTGCAACAAGTTATTATTTTCACTCTTCTAAAGTGAGCCCTATTGGGAGCCAACCCTATTAAAGGTTACAAAACACACTGTCAGGTGTGACCCTATTAGAGGATTTAATTCACCTTGTTAGGAGTGGCCTTGTTAGAGGTCTTCAGACACTTCAATCTAGAAATGCCACCTTGTTAGAGGACTTTTTGAACAGTTGTTGGGCTAACTATGTTAGGAGATTTGATTCACTACTACAATTATTAGATAGTAACAATGACTTGACCTAATTGCTAATACAACTAACTTTGTTGATTTAGGTCTCAATTCTGGCTTCATTACTTGATCCTCCTTGATTAGAATGTTTTTTGCAGCTTGGTCAAGTCGAATGCTCTGCCCTTTAAAAATATCCTTCAATTTTCTTCCTTAGTTCATCTTCTTCAATTCTACACTTCAATCCTCAACTTAACCTTTCATATATATGATTTTCCTTGTCAAATCAGCTTGAATACTCTTTTAATCAAACAAATTTCATCCTTAAGTCAGCTTGTATTAACCAATAAATTTATCAAACTTAATATGTTGATAGTCGACTAATACATCATTGAGTACTCAATCAACATAGAAGATCCCTTCTTTAACTAACCCAACTTGGTCAATATTGACTTCATGCTGACTCTCCTTTGATAACTAGCTAGGCTTGGTCAATACAAACTTCTCTTCATTAATTGATTGAGCTTGGTCAATATTGTCTCTAAACTTGGTTATAACTAAATGCTCAGCATACATAGAAAACTTCCTTTGATGCCTGAGTGAGCTCGGCTATCACTGACTTCTTGGTAAAGGCTTGATATTTTGTGTAACATCAAAGACAACATAAAATTGAATAATTTTTTTCAACAACCTCAACCTTCTTTCATTGAGTTCCTTATCAACTCTTAGATCATTCTTGATTCTATCATTCTCTATTCTTAGATTGGTGATTTCATGATTTGCATTATCTAGTTGATTTTCCATGTTTGCCTAATGTTTTGATAGCTATTGGATTCCTTTGGTTTTTTCTTCTAATCTTTTTGCAAGCAACCTTCTATCTTATTTTTCCATTTCTTTTTCATTTACTACTTTTCTCTTTTGTTTCATGACTTCACATAGCCTAATCGAGTGACTTTCATGTTCTCTTGTCAATTTTCTTACTTCTTCTTGTAGAATGGTATTCCTCCCTAGTCGATCTTTTATGGTTGCATCTACTTCTTCTAAACTTCTTTCTCCACAAATTTCTTCTATTCTTTCTTCTATGTATAGATTTTCATTTGTCTTCATTGCTTACTCTTTTCTTCTATTTAGAGAGTGAGTGAGTTTCTCTTTGAGTTTCTTGATTTGTTCCATACCCATATGTAGATCTAGTTTTTCATTCTCATTGGTTTTTTTTAACATGTACACTTCCATTTCCTCAAATATTTACTTCCAATATGCTAAGCCTCTAATAGGAGAACCTTGATCTGATACCAGTTATTGGAAATGTAATGATAGATAGGTGATTGAGATGGGGGGTGAATCAAGAACCACTTAAAATTGTTTACTTTGAATACTTTTGTCTTTCTTTATTAGATTGTCTAATCTACTATCATGCATAAACATAAAATAAATAACACCATAACACTTTGACACAATATTTGGTAACCCAAAAATCCTCCAAGGCAAAGGTAAAACTGGGGTGGGGATGACACCCACAATGCTTCACTACTACAATAATAAAGTTGGTCTGTTAAGGCTTACAATTAATCAATTTTGGTGATCTACTCTATTAGGAGTATAAAGGACTGCTAGGTCCACCTTGTGAAAGGATTTTACAATATAATGAAATATGCACTCTATTAGGAGATTTTACAAAGGACTATAAGGTCCACCTTGTTAGAGGATTTTACCTGATGTAACTGTTAGGATGCAATCAACAACATGATCCTTTCTTTGCAACTTTATTTTTCTATACAAATCTTCTATTGAAATTTATAATCACCTGACTATGATAGATGTGTCTCTACTCTACCCTTTTTTTACTGCCTAGTAGCCACAAGACTTAACTATTCTTCACACTTCCTTGTCTTCCATTTCATTCCATCTTTCTTTATTACACACATTTCACACACACACAGACACACATTTGACAAAATATTACATCTTTTTTATATATCTTTCCAAATATTATTTTCATTCTAGTTCAACTTCAAATGAAAAGTTGTCATTTCAATAATCAAATTACATCTTCAAGTCAGCTTTTGTTGATGCTCAGGTCAAATTGTGTACTCAATTGATATGTTGTTGCTTGGATGATACAGTGCACTCAGGTAATACTTTGGCACTCGAGTAATACTCTGGCACTCAGGTAACATTGGATGATTAAGTGATACTATGTACTTGGGTGACACTATTTTCCTTGCTTTCACTGGATGCTCAGTTCATGTTGAACACTTCTTTCTTTGTTAACACTATGATGCTCAAATGCTCATTTTATATAAGATCTTCTCAATCTACTCAAGTTAAATTGAAAACATGTTGACTAAAGGAAATCTTGGTTGTGGTATTAATCAATAATCTAGCACTAATTGACAATATGTCTTTCCATATGGTCAACAGTTGCCACAAATCTATGGAGGAGAAAAAAATGTGCTAAGGGCTAAAGTTGAAAGTTTGATAGGAAAATTGTGATGACATGAGAATGAAAAAAGGTGAAACTATTGCTCAATATATATTGTGGTTGAATCAAGGAGTTTGTGAATGCTATTAGAGGATATGGAGGCATCATATCTAGTGAGACTTTCATAAGTAAGGTACTAAGGACTTTACTTCCTATCTATGAAATTAGAGTTTCTACAATTTAAGAACTAAGACATGTACACTTGGTAATTATTTGACCTTATATAGTCTAATTGGTAGACTTGCTACATTTGAGTTGTGAAATTTTGATAATTATTCACTTGCTATTTTTAATTTACTTTCAAGTCTCAACTAACCCTTGATGGATCTAAGAGAAAGAAGAAGAGTAGACATTTGGACATTGATAGTGAATCAAATGATGATCTTGATAATCTTGAAGCATTATTAGCAAGAAGGATACCAAGAGGAAATGGAAAATACAAAGGTAAACTCCCTATTATATGTTTTACATGTAAAAAATTTAGTCATATTGCACCAAGGTGTCCTAACAGAGATGAGAAGGAAGAAAGGAAAGAAATCCTCTTACATTTCATAAAAAGATGGTTCTTATAGTGATACTAATTAAAATGATGAAGTTGTTTATGTTGAAATAAAAGATGAATCTTATAAAGATGAGAAAACTTCTTTTATCTCACATATAAATAAGAGTGACACATGGATAATTGATAATATTTTCTCACATCATATAACTGGTGATACAAGTAAGTTTGAAAATCTACAACATTATAGTGGAAGTAGTGTTAAGTTCAGCAATGATGCACCATTATGTTATGTAAAAGGCAAAGGATCAATTAAACTAAATGATAAGATCATATGTGACAATGCATATTGAGTTGATGGTTTCAACTATAACTTGTCGAGTGTGGCACTATTGATCATTTCAATCTATCGAGTTGAATTTCAAAATAGGAAGGAAAATATTTATGATGATAATGTTGAACTAATTGGAAGTTGTGATCAAACAAAAGGTAACTTGTTCTATCTAGACTTATCTGAAGACACTTGTCTATTTGCACAATTTAAAGATATTTGGTTATAGTGTAAGAGGCTATATATGTCATGTGAACTTTGATAATTTGGTAAGAATTAGTAAAATGAAAACAATTAGAGGATTACCAAGATTGAGAAAGCCTAATAAAGTGACATGCAAATACTATCAAATTGAAAAAATGAAAAATACCAATTTGAAGAGCAAGACTTACTGTTCTGATGATATTTTGGAATTGGTTCATATTGATTTTTGCGGTCCTATTGGAGTGCAAATTTATTATGGTGACAAATACTTTATTCCATTTGTTGATGACTTTTCTATAATTATGATTGTGATGTTTCTAAAAGAAAATATGATGCATTTCAAATGTTTAAGTGGTATTTGGCTAGAGTTGAGAAGGAAATAGGAAAGAGTCTAAAGTTCTTAAGATCAAATGGAGGATGTGAATTCACATCAAATGAGTTCAACATATTCTACAATGATAAAGGAATCAAGAGAAAAATGAGTACACCAAGGACACCACCACATAATGGGATAGCAGAAAGAAGGAATAAGTCATTTGTGGACTATGAAATGACATTGATGGTGGAGAAGAATATTGTTGGAAGCATGAATGTTGATGATATTCCTATGGGGGAGTACTACTATGATGATATGTTACATTCGTGACTAATTTTTTCATTGATGTCAACATAGCAAGTTTTCTGTGGTATTTGATAAAAGAATAGTAGAAAGATCAAGTTGGTATGGATGGCTAGTTGAGGATTATAACCATCTGAGGTTATGGGAGATACTTCTAAGTATCTAGTATATACAATCAATGTTAGAAGAAGAAAAGTTGAGTCTAGAAGAACTTATGTAATTTTTGGTGATGTTTATTCTAAGATAGAGTTTATAGAGGCATGTTCTAGTAAACTTGTTATATCTCTTAGCAGAGTTGATATCTTGAGGATTGAGTTTGAAGACATGAAGAAAACATGTTGGAGATGACATGGCTAAGCTTACTCATCATAATATTGCATGTATAGAAAGTTATTCAAGTTGCAAGGTTGAAGATTTATGTTATCACTAAGTGTAATGTGTTCTTAATGTGGTCCTATAATAATTAATTGAGAAGGTCTAACAACCAACTTAGGAAAAAAATTTATAGACTTGGTATAAAGGAAGGACACTTTCCTTTAGCATAGGTATCTAATGAATATAATAAGAATTGATGATAAGTATCAAAGAGTGTGGAATGCGAAGTTAAGCAGAGCAGTGTGGAAGTGAGGAAAATTCATTACCAAGGTTTTGCTAAGTGATCCAAGGTTTGGTATTTTGATCTGAGGTCTATGACCTAGTTTACAAGGTTTTGACAATAATTGGTCTAATTGATAGGATAGAGGAAAGAGAAAAAAAAAAAAAAAAGATAATATTAAATTACTTGTTTGAGTAGTGAGCTCTTCTTATAGTTGAAATTGCATGTTTGCGCAGTGGGCTCTTCTTGCATACATTATACCACAACTCCTAACAGGGTTGGCACAACTCCTAATAGGGTTGGACCCTTGTGACAAGGATTCAAAGTCTTTTAATAGGGACTCATTGTACAAAATGTTATAATAGACTCCTAATAGGGTCCATCCTCTAATAAGGACTATTAATATTAGTACATCATCTTGTGGGCATCATTCCCACTAGGGTTTTCCCTCTGATCAAGAGTTTCCCTAGTCAACATATCTGGTGTAATTGTCTAAGAGCATTTTATTATGGTTGATGTTTACTTTGGTTGAATGGTTAAGTTTGTTTAATGAAGATAAATGTTTTAATTGTTGGATAGCTAATTGACCCCCCACACCCCCCCACCCCCCCCCCCCCCCCCACAAAGTTATGTTTGTGGATTATTATTTCTAAAATTTGGTACCAAAGAATCAAGTCCTTGAAGATAAAGTTTAACATCTTTGGGAGATCCATAGTGCATATGTCTAGGAAAGATAGTCCAAGGTTTGATGGAACAAACTATGATAGCTGGAAGGAAAAGATGAAGACACATTTGTTGTATATGGGTCCAAGATATTGGATCTTGACTAAATTAGCGAAGATAATCATTGTTGAAAAGGATTTGGAAATTTGCACTAAGGTAGAGAGAGATCTTTTCATGTGTGACATGACAGCTAGGGAAGCTCTACTGACTGCACTTCCTAAAATTGACTACAATCAAGTAAAATCACTTGCTACTTCACATTTGATTTGGAAAGCTTTGGAAAATAGTTTTGAAGGTGATGCACATTCTAAGAAGTTGAAGCTACAAAGTTGGATTTGTGCATTTCAAGATGCTAAAATGATGGAAGTTGAATCTGTAAAAATATATATATGTAGGATATCAGAAATTTTTGCAAGTATTAAAGCTCAAGCAGGAACCAAAGAAGATGATGAGGTTATATGGAAGATATTGAAGACTCTAACACCATCATTCAAGTTAGAAGTTTAGATGATACATTTGTTGATATCATGTACCAAAGATTTCACAAAGGAGACATTGCTTGGCAGACTTGAAGCAATTGAGAATGAACTTAGATAGTCTAGAGAACTTACCAGAATAGAGACAACTTTTAGTCCCTTGAATATTTGACCTAACATATCAAGGAGTACAAGTACTAGAGGAGATTTTGCTAGCAGCAATAGATCTGAGCAAGACAAAAAGATTAAAGAGAGAGTAGCCCTTCTGGTAAGAAGAGAAAAAGGAGGTAAGAAAATCTTTAAATGTTGGACTTGTGATGAATATGGTCATATTGCATCTAAGTGTCCTAAAAGGGAAAAAAAGGTATAAGGGAAATCATAAGCCTAGAAAAGATAAAGAATGTTTGTATGCAAATGAAGATAATTATTTTAATGAACAAGCATTAAGTGCTAGTGATGATAAGATTGGATTTGTGGCAATTAAAGAAGAAAGTCCAAAGAAGGTAGCTTTGGTATCATAGGTTGAGAATAAATCCAATAGGATAATTGATAGTGGTTATTCACATCATATCACTGATGACATGAACAAGTTTGTTGACTTCAAAACTTAGGATGGAGGAATTGTTAGAGTTGGAAACAATGCAGCATGCCAAGTTAAAAGTATTGGATCTATAACTCTTGATGGTAAAACTAATGTTGAGGATGTATACTTTGTTGATGGCTTAAAGCACAATATTTTGAGTGTTGGACAACTAGTAGACAAAGGTTATTAGTTGCAATTCATAGAAAAGACATGCATGCTCAAAGATAAATATGGAAAGGTAATTAGAATAGGAACCAGATATAGAGGTAATGTATTTCAGTGGAATCTTACTAAAATGACATGATTGGTGCAAAGGTAGATGACAGTTAGTTATGTCATAAGATATTTTGTCATATAAACTTTGATAGTATTGTGAGGACTAGTAGAATGTTTTTAGTTAGAGATTTGCTAAAGATTGTAAAGCCTACTAACACAATTTGCAAAGAGTGTATTCTAGCAAAGCATAATAGAACTTCTTTTCCCAACAAGAAGTTTACCACTATAGTGAAGTTGGAGATTGTACACATAGATCTCAATGGTCCTACAAAGACTAAAGGATTTTGTGGTGAAAGATATTTCATGATTCTAGTTGATAATTTTTCTAGAATGGTGTGGGTTGCATTTCTTAAAGAGAAATATGAGCCATTTGACAAGTTCAAGATATTCAAGAATAGAGTTGAGAATGAATCTGGTATGAAGAAAAAAAATTTATGATTAGATAGAGGAGAAGAGTTTACTTCAAATGAGTTTAACATGTTTTGTGAAGAAAATGGAATTAAAAGATAGCTATCAGCTCCGAGAACCACTGAACAGAATGGCATTGTAGAGAGAAGGAACAAGTTAGTTACAGAAGTTGCAAGAGCTATGTTAGTAGAGAATGATGTATCCAAGACATTTTGGAGAGAAGTTGTGAATACAATAGTCTACACTATGAATAAAGTGCAAGTTAGGAAGGATAAAAACAAGATGCCTTATGAACTATGGTTTGGTCACTCACCTATAGTTAAGTATTTTAGAATATTTGGAAGTAAGTGTTACATAAAGAGAGATAATGACATTGGTAATTTTGATGTTAGAAGTGATGAAGGTATGTTTCTTGGTTATTCATTGAAAACCAAGGCTTATACATGTTATAATTAGAGAACTAAGACTATTATGGAAAGTGTAAATGTGAGAATTGATGATAAATTTAGAATACAAGAGAGAATAATTGATTACAATTTAGATTATGATGTTGTTACTAAGCCAAGGAATGATGAGGTATTTCTTGAGACTAACAATGATTTTCAAAATGAAGGAGAGCCAAGGCAAGAACAAAGCTCAGAACCTTTAGTAGAACCAAGAGTTGAGATAGCAACTCCTACTTTTGAAAGAACATGATAAATAATCACCCATTTGAATAGATCATCAGAAGAAAAGTCAAAGGTGTGATGACAAGAAGCAAAGTAAATGAAGAACTATGCTTAATATCTCAAGTTGAGCCTAAGAATGTAAATGAAGCATGTAAAGATGACTATTGGAAGCAAACTATTAAAGAGGAATTAGATCAAATAGAAAAGAATGAGACATGAGAATTGGTCCCTAGACCAGTAGACAAGAATGTGATAGGAACTAAATGGCTATTTAGGAACAAGATGAATGAGCAAGGAGAAGTTGTAAGATACAAAGCAAGATGTTTATGTAAAGGTTACTCATAGAAAGAAGGAATGGATTATGATGAGACTTATGCTGTAGTGGCTAGAATATAAGTAGTAAGATTATTCTTAGCCTATGTAGAACAAAAGAAATTCAAAGTATATTAGATGGATGTCAAGTCAGAATTTCTAAATGGAGAACTTGAAGAGGAGGTATACATTGAGCAATCTAAAGGATGTATATTGATAGATGATAAGGACATAGTATGTAGACTAAGAAATGCATTGTATGGATTGAAGTAAGCACCCAAAACCTGGTATACAAGGTTGGGAAAACATTTGACAAATCTTGGATATAGAAAAGGTATGGCAGGTAGTAATCTATATTGAAAGAAATTGATGATGGTTTGATGACATCATATTTGGAGGAAATGATGAAGAAAGTGAGAAGTTTGCAAAAGAGATGAAGAAAGAATTTGAAATGAGTATGATAGGAGAGATGAAATATTTCCTAAGATTGTAGATTATATAGAATAAAGAAGGAATCTTTATTTCTCAGACTAAGTATTCAAAGGATTTAATGAAAATGTTTGGTTTGGAAACATGAAAACCCATTGGAACACCTATGATAACTAGACACAAGTCATCTATGAAGGATGAGACACCTACTATTGAGCAAAAGAAGTACAGATCTATGATCAGAGGATTGAAATATCTAACTCACACATGGCCAAATATAGAAAATGTACTTGGAATTGTTGCAAGATTTTAGGCTAATCCTAGAGAGGCACATTATGTAGTAGTCAAAAGGATATTTAGATATTTGAAGGGAACATCTGAGTTTGGACTATGGTATGATAGATCTATTAATTTCACTCTAAGTGCTTATACTAATGTAGATTGGGCAGGTAGTATGGATGATAGAAAGAGCACTAGTGAGGAGATTTCTTTCTTGGAGGAGGATTGGTTTCTTGGTTAAGCAAGAAGCAAGATTGTACATATCAAAGTATGGTAGAAGCAGAGTATGTTGCAGTAGAAAATAATTGTAATCAAGTCATTTGGATGAAGAAAATGTTGCAGGATATAAGGATAGAAATTAGTGACCTATTGTATAAGAATCCAGTGTTGTATTTGAGGACTAAGCACATTTCTATTAAGTATAATATATTGAGAGAAAAAGTTTTAGAAAAGGAAATTAGATTGGAGTATATGAGCACTAAAGAGTAGATTGTAAATATATTCACTAAGCCTCTTCCCAAAGAGACTTTGAGTATTTGTGAGGTATGCTTGGGGTTATGCCCCTTCCTACATTAGAGTAGAAGATGCAAGAGTGCATCAGTCTAGGGTAATAGGACACCATTGTTTGTTTGGATTGAATATTGGTGCTTCTTGAATGGGGGATTATCTGTGATGGATAGGGTCATCTAGGGCTCTTGTTGGATTTTTTTTGAACAGTTTCTTTTGACACTTGAGTTAGTAAGTATCAGTTGTCATAGAGTTTAATGTATTAGAGTTGGTTACCTTTAACATTGATGTCAATGGGGGAGAAGTTTGGCATGAAAAACATTATGCTAAGGGTAGATGTTTGACATAAGTATAGTATGTAGAATGAGAGTTTGGTATAGAGCACATTGAGGTATATCAACGGGGGAGTATGATTGATGAAGAAGATTTGAAGACGAATAGTCTTTTGTTGGTATTCTTGGAACTAGATGTTTTTCATCTATGTTGCCATCAATGCCAAAGGGGGAGATTGTTGGAAGATTGGGAAGATTTTTGGAAGCATGAATATTGATGATATTCTTATGGGGGGGTACTACTATGATGATATTTTACATTCGTGATTGATTTTTTCATTGATGTCAACATAGCAAGTTTTCTATGGTATCTGATAGAAGAACAGCAAAAAGATCAAGTTGGTATGGACAATTAGTTGAGCATTATAGCCACCTGAGGTTATGGGAGATACTTTTGAGTATCTAGTATATATGGTTAACATTGAAAGAAGAAAGGTTAAGTCTAGAAGAAGTTATGTAAGTTTTGGTGATGGCTATTCTGAGATAGAGTTTACAGATGCATGTTCTAGTAAACTTGTTATATCTCTTAGCAAAGTTGATATCTTGAGGATCAAGGTTGAGGACATGAAGAAAGCATGTTGGGGATGATGTGGCTAAGCTCTCTCATCATAATATTGTGTGTATGAAAAGTTATTCAAGTTGAAAAGAAAAATATTTATGTTATCACTAAGTGTAACATGTTCTTAATGTGGTCCTATAATAATTAATTGGGAAGGTCTAACAACTGACTTAGGGAATTTTTCTATGGACTTGGTATAAAGGAAAGGCATTTTCCTTTATCATAAGTATCAAATGAATTTAATTTGAATTAATGATAAGTAGCAAAGAGTGCAGAATGCGTAGTTGAGAGGAGAAGTGCAAAAGTGAAGGAAACTTCATTGTTGAGGTTTTGCTAAGTGATTTGAGGTTTGGTATTTGGATCTAAGGTTTGTGGCCTGGTCTACAAGGTCTAATAGTAATTGGTCCAAGTGATAGGATAGAGGAAAGAGAAAAAAAAAAAGATATCAGTAAAATACTTGTTTGAATAGTGAGCTCTTCTTGTAGTTGAAATCACATGTTTGGGCAGTGGACTCTTCTTGCATACATTATGCCACAACTCCTAACAAAATTGGCACAACTAGAATCTCCTAACAGGGATTCATTGTACTAAATATTGTAATAGACTCCTAATAGGGTCCATCCTCTAACAAGGAATATATATATTATTACATCATCTTGTGGGTATCATTCCCACTAGGGTTTTCCCTCTGATCAAGGGTTTCCCTAGTCAACATATTTGGTGTAATTGTCTATGAGAATTTTATTATGGTTTCTATTTACTTTGGTTAAATAATTAAGTTTTTTTTTAATGAAGATAAATGTTTTAATCGTTGGATAACTTATTCACCACACCCCCCCCCCCCCTCTCAGTTATCTTGGTGGACTATTGTTTCTAACAAATATTTCACAAAATTATTACAGAGAAGTAATTACTATAGTCTATACTTTGAATTTAGTACAAGTGAATAAATATACAAACAAAACACTTTTTGAACTCTGGTATGGCTATGCACCTAATGTTGATTATTTCAAAGCCTTTGGAAGAAAATGTTATAAATTGAAGGATGCAAGAAAAGGAAAACTTGATGCAAAAAGTGATGAAGGTATTTTCCTAGAATATTCCACTAAAAGAAAGGCATATAAGTGTTTGAATTCTAACAATAAAAAAATTTAGGAAAGCAAAAATTGTAAGAATTTGCCTTAGGGAAAAATAACACCAAGATCAAGAAGCTCAAACGCTAGCACAATATGGACCAATAATGGATGATCAAAATAAAAATAATGAGAATATCATATGTCTACATACACACTAGAAGTTCTTGTATATAAATGCATCTGGAATGACTAGGAGTTATCAAAGTGATAAGCCTCACAACTAAGCACATGTCCACCAAGAGTGGATTATCCTCCATTGAGCATACAAGTTAGTGCATTGATGAGAGGATAAGCTTACATTGGTGTATCTTGTAAAGAGATGTTTTAGACACCATGTGATTAATTAGAGTATGAACAACTATGTTGTCTACATGACAACTCAAATGATTATGCAAACTCTTGTGTTGTCAACAAGACAATCATCTAACTATGTATACTTCTAGGTGTCTATATGACAATAATAAAATAATGCATTTAACTTAAGTAATCTTAAGTAAAGTGTAATAATAATTATTTATTTACACTAACACCTCCCTTATGTGCAACTTAGGGGAATGCACAAAGCTAGGGTGAAAATGCATGATGGGTCCTAGCTACTAGGCCATATTATGTACCCATGTATAAATACAATGCTCTATATCTAATATGATGCAATGCAATCCAATCTCTCTATGAATGGAGAAAGAGGTAAACCTCATGGGAAAAACCCTCCCCCAAAAAGAGAGATAAGTAAACTAAAGAATTATGATAGAGAAGAAGACCTCATATGAGGAAAGAATCTCGCCCATAAGAAAGAAGAGAGAAGTCAAAGGACTCCCCTTTTTGAAATATCCTACACCCCCAAGAGATATCACAAATGAAGATACTTGAACTCAATGAAGGGTTTGGTGAAGATATGTGCAACTTGCTCTATTGTAGGACAATAATACAATGCAATGACATACTCATTTATCAGCTCTCTGATGTAGTGCATATGAACCTCAATACGTTTGGTTTACTAATGTTGAACTAGATGTTTTGAGATCTCAATAGCACTCTAATTATCACAAAAATGATTGTGGATTTAGATATGTCAATTCCAAACTCCTTTAGAATATTCTATAACCAAATAGCTTATGTAGTCATAGTGATAGCTCCTTGATACGAAACCTCAGTTAAAGAAAGAGCAATAGTATTTTGCTTCTTGCTCTACCAATAAATGGGGTTGGAACTAAGGTGAAACATGTAACCTAAAGTAGACTTGTGAGAATCAAGATCCCTTGCATACTCTGAGTCTATATATCTAACCAACTAAAGTCCAATACCTGATGCATAGTGTATCCCATGTTTATGTGTACCCTATATGTAGTGCAAGATGCATTTGGTAGCCTTCTAATGAAGCTCATGTGGCTCTTGCATGAAGTGAGAAACCATGCCAACAACAAAAGCTATGTTAGGGCATGTATGTGTTAAGTAGATTAGACTCCCAACCAACTATCTATACAATGTAGCATCAACAATTGGAGAGGAACACTTTTCCTCTAACTTAACACCTGGAAGAAAGGGAGTAGGTGTAGGCTTGCAGTCACTCATACAAAATCAAGAATGTAAATAAAAAGAATACTTGGGTTGAGAAAGTGTGATCCTAGCTAAAGACTATTTGATCTCAATACCAAGGAAATAATGAATTATACTAAAGTTTATCATAGAAAATTTTTCTTGCAAAGAAGTCTTGACACTAGCAATGATGGATGAAGTACTTCCTATAATGATCAATTCATCTACATAAAACATGAGTATCAATTGTGAGTCATCACTTTGAAGAATGTAGACATTTAAACCTGAATGAAACTTGGTGAATCCTATTGAGAGTAGGAAGGAATCCATCTTGTCATACCAAGCCTGAGGAGCTTGCTTAAGACCATAGATAGACTTTTTCAACCTACAAACCAAAGTACTATCCTAAATGAAATCCTATGGCTGCTCCATATAAATCTCTTCAAGAAGATCACCATTCAAGAATGCACTCTTTACCTCCATCTGATGAACAACCCAACCATGAGCTATAGCAATAGCTAATGTCAAACAAATGGAGCTCATCTTAGCTACCAGTGCAAAGGTCTCAATATAGTCAATACCAAGAACCAGCAAGAAACCTTTGGTAACAAGTCCAGCCTTTACTTATCCACACTTCCATCGACTAAAAACTTGGTCCAATAGATCCACTTACACTGAACCAACTTTATTCCCTTGGGAAGAGGAACTAAGTCCCAAGTGTTGTTTTTCATTAAAGAGTTATGTTCTTCCTCCATAGCCTTATCCCATTTAGGAACCCCTGATGCTTCCTTAAATGATTGTGTGTCAAAAGAAATGGCAATATATGCATGTGGAAATGATTTGTGTTGTGACCTTGTCCTCCTAGTATCTAAAGGATTCCCCACCAATGAACCTACTAAATCAAGACTTTTTTGTGCCCAACATGGTCTAGTGGAAGAAGAAGAAGGAATATCCTCAATTGTTTGTGGACCCTATCAAGGTGGTGTCCTATGAGTCAAAGTTGAAGGAATATCATCTTCCAAGTCACTATTATCACTATCTTCACTTTCCATGAAGGAAGGAGGAGTTGAAGGAGCCAAATTTGGATGAGTTTCTTCAAAGTGAACACTCCTCTCAAAAAATATTTCATGTGTCTCTGGATCCATTAGTTTGTATGTCTTAATATGGTTAGGATATCCAACAAATATACAGGGTTTTCTTTGAGGTTCTAATGCCTTCCATATTTGTGGAGGTATCTTTGCCCATGCTGGACAACCAAAAACTTTAAAGCATTTTACACTTGGTTTTCTTCCACACCAAGCCTCAAAAGGTGTAATTCCATCTAAGGCCTTATGGGGACTTCTATTTTGGATTTAATTGGCACATCACATAGCTTCTACCCAAAAATCTTGATCGAGAGACTTATTTTGAAGCATACAAGTGGTCATCTCCTTAAGGATTCTATTCTTCCATTCAGGAACACCATTTTGTTGTTGAGTGTATGCAACTAAATGTTAAAGATCAATACCCTCATAAGTACAAAAGTCTATAAGCCTTGAGTTTACATACTCCCTTTCATTATCTATTTGTAGAATCTTGATGGCCTTCCCTAATTGATTCTCAACTTGATCTTTGAAGGTGACAAATTTATTAAACACTTCACTCTTATCAGCAAGATAGATAACCCAAGTGTAGCATGAAAATTCATCAATAAAGGTGAGAACATAGTGAGCCTTTCCAAATGATTGTATTAGAAATGGGCCAACTACATCACTATAAACCAATTCAAGAACAACAGTAGCTCTCCAAGACTTCCACTTGTCAAAATTCTCTTTGGGATGCTTGCCTACTTCACAACCTAAACATACACCCTCTAAATACTTGACTTGAGTTAGACCAATGATGATCTCCTTGTTGCTAAGTTGTTTAAGGTAGCAATAATTGAGATGCCCAAACCTCTCATGCCATAGTTTACTTTGTGAATTTGAGTGGGTCAACAAGGCAAGGGAAGTGAACTTAGGCACAAAATGAGAAAAAGAATAAAGTCTTGTCTCATGATTAGCCTTTCCAATTGCCACCATAGAATCATCCTTTAGATTTTTCACCACAATTGAATCAAGAACAAACTCCAATTTGTTGCCACATCCATAGTGAGTTATTTGGTAGATTAAAAGAAGGTTGGTGCTAAGGTTGGGAATATGAAGAACATCTTTGAAGATGCCATTGTCCAACTCAACATTCCCTTTTCCTTCAACCTTCAATTTTGTGTCATTTCCCACATAGTTGTAAGGTACATTTGATGGTTTCAAAAAGGAAAAATGCTCCCTTGAAGCACCCATATGATGTTTAGCTACTGAATCAAAAACCCATTCCTCAAAATTGTTTGTACTTGCAACTAAATCTTGTCCCTTATTTTTTGAAGTGGTTGAAGATCCCTTATCCTTATAGGCATTTGGTACATCAATTTTATGTTTCCTCATCAAGTTTAGCAACTCATCAATTTGCCTATCCTTACACTCATGTTCATCATCACCATTCTTCTTACAATAGGCACAAGTTTTCTTCTCCTTTTTGTTGAAGTTGTTCCCCTTCTTATTATTTTTTGGAAAAAGACTTGTCTTGTTGTGAAGAAGATTTTTTTGTGAAGGAAGATTGTTGCGTAGAGGAGGATTTTTGTGTGTCATTTTGTGGCTTACCCTTCCACTACTTTTGCTTCTTGTTACAATTTTTACCACCTAGATTCTCTTTATTAGCTACCAAGGCTTTGGTGTTGAAAGACTAGAGAATTTCCATACTCACTAAATTTTCATGTTCTAAGACTCCTAAAAATTATTTAAATGAAAGCTTGGTGAAGGCACTACCCATTATTAATTTGTGAGTATTTTAACTAGAAAAAAAAACCTACATATTCAAGAGGAAGATGAGTCATCACATGTTTGATCAAATTTCCATCCTTGATGGGTTCACCAAAATCTTTAAGTTATTCCCTATAAATTTCTACTTGCATAAGATAATCTTTGATGGTGTCAAAATTCCTAGGATCCAATTCAAGAAGATTGTCCTCAATGGTGTAGGCCATATCTTCATCTACTATCCCATACAATGCTTCAAGTTTATCTCATACTTCTATTGGATTGTTAAGGTTCCTAATGGGATATTTTATAGGATCTAAGATATTCTTTAACAAGGTTGCTAGGGCCATTTCTTGTTTTGATGCGCAATCTTCTTTATGAGACTCATCAGCATCATCATTAGGTTTTTTTGTTGCACTAGTTACATAATGCAATAAGCCTTTTTCAACCAATCATTCCTTTATCTTTTCTTTCCAAGTAGCATAGTTATGTGCTATTAACTTTGAGAAAGAACCCATTATACAAAAGAAAAAGCACAACATCAAGAAGACACAAGAACACAAGACACACTCCCTATTGGAAATATAGAAAAAGTAACTGAGAGGTGGGGTGAATCAATTACCACAAAAATATTTTAGATCCCTTGGATGTTAACAATAAAACTAATTGATGTTGTTATTTGGTAAACACACAGAAAATGTTATAACTCGGTAAAAGTAGAGTGTGATTTACTTATAATTGGTCTTAAACATTTACAGTGATTAACTTTCAAGCATAAAAGAAATAACATGAACACATGAGACACCAAGATTTAACATGGAAACCCAATATGGGAAAAACCACCAATGTAACTAGTTACTATTTTTTATTCTTTTGAAGTGAGCCTTATTAGGAGCCAACCTGATTATAGGTTACTAAATACACTATTAGGTGTGAACTTGTTAGAGGATTTAATCACCTTGTTAGTAGTGGCCTTGCAAGAGGTCTTAAAAAAATTCAATGGAATTGTCACCTTGTTAGAGAATTTACAACTGGCTATTAAACCAACTTTGTTAAGAGATTTTGGATCACTGCTACAATAGTAAGAAAGTAATAATGAGATGACCTAATTGAAATGCAATTTAATTTTTGATTATAGATCTCTATTTTGCTTCATACTAGATCCTTCCTGATCAAATGTTACTTTGTTGTTCCACAAGGATATCTGACCATCCTTCAAGTTCGCTCACACTTTCCTTCTTAATCAATCAATACACTTGTATACTCTTACACACATTAGAATGTCAATTTGACCTTTCATTTATATCATTCATAATACCAAGTTGGCTCAATTACAAATTACAATGACCAATAATCATTACCATAGTCAGCTAGAATCAATACTTGAAATAATTAAACTTCATATCCCAAATCAACAAAATCCTTCATTGACCGACCCTGCTCAATGAACACTAGTCCTAATATGATTTCCTGTGTTAACCAATAGAAGCTTGGTTAACACTGTGAACTTGCAAAATCCTTTGACAATCGAGTGAACTCGATGAACATTGACTCTGACCAACTTTCCTTCATTAACCATGAGAACTTGGTTAACACTACTTTCTGCCATAGTTTTCTTTGAAACCCAAGTGAGCTCGGTGGACACAGTCTTTGTAGAGTAATCTCTAGGAATGCTTGGTAGACAAGAAAAATAGTCTTGCTGACCAAGTGAGCTCAGTAAGCACTGACTAAAAACTGATATGACATTTGTGTAACATCAAAAGCAACACACAATTATATAATTGTATCCAACAATATCCTTCTTTAGCATTGATGGCAACACAACTTGTCATAGCACAATTAGATTTGAAAACAAGACTTTCTATGAATGAAAGTTTCTCCCCCTTAGATTTTTATACAAAAATCTTCCCTTTTGTGTAGTAGTCTCCCTCTGTGAAGGAATTACATAGCTTCTTCTCAAAAAAAAAATTAGATTTGGAAAGATATGATTGTAAATTCTCCCTCTTTGATAACAACATGTCAAAGACAACACATACCAAATAAGTTTCAATGTACCTTGAGTACTGATTCATATGCACTATTCTCTTAACTATGTTGCATCAACTAATAGATCTTCAACTAGGTTCCTATTAATGCATCACTAAAACTTTATTTAGTGAGCTTTAAATAGGGGAATGACCCCTAACATACCTCTTAGGTATAGTAATGCATCCTTAGGTATTGGCTTAGTAAATATGTCTACAATATTTTTTTTGTATGCACATATTCCAATCTAATTTCTTTGTCCTGCACCAGTTCTTTGACAAAATGATATTTTATAGCAATATGCTTAGTTTTGGAATGCATCACTGAATTTTTTGATATGTTAATTGCGCTTTTATTATCACAAAACATGATAATTGGTTCTTTGATTTCAACCTCCATGCCTTCCAACAACTGTTTAAACCAAACAATGTTAGAGCAATTCATTGTTGCTAAAACATATTTTTCTTTTGCTATAGATTGGGATGTGTAGTTTTGCTTTTTACTTGTCCAAGATACCAACCTTTTACCAAGAAAGAATGCTCCACCACTTTTTCTTTTTCTTTCATCAATATTTCTTGCCCAATAAACATTAGTAAATACTTTTAGGTCCAAATTTCCTCCAATTTTATACCATAAGCCATAGTCTTTAGTTTCTTTCAAATATCTCAAGATTCTTTTGATTGCCATCATATGATTTTCTCTGGGTTTTGCCAAGAATCTTGCCACTATAACAACTACTAAAGTAATATCAGGCCTTGTATGAACTACATACTGCAATTTTCCAATCATTGATCTATATAAGGTTTGATCTACCTCTTTTGAATCATCATCTTTGGTAAGCTTTAGTCTAGTACACATGGGGGTTCCAACTAGTTTTGAATCTTCCATACCAAATTTCTTGAGTATCTCCTTGATATAATTAGACTGAGTGATGTAGATACTATTCCTGCTTTGTTGTAGCTAAAGTCTAACAAAGAATTTAATCTCACCAAACTTAGACATTTCAAATTCTTTGTTCATTTGCTCTGAAAATTCTTTGCATAGATCATTATTCCTTGTAAATAAAGTATCATCAACAAATATTTCTGCCAATACAATCTTGTTATCTGGTCCTTCCTTGATGTACAAACTATAGTTATCATTAGTTCTCTAGAAACCAATATGTATAAGGTAGTTGTGCAACCTCTCATTCCATGCTCTAGGAGCTTGTTTCAGACCATACAATGATTTATGTAATTTACAGACCATGTCCCTTTTATTTGGATCAGCAAAACCTTCTAGTTGTTCAATGTAGACTTCTTCATCAAGAATACCATTGAGAAATGAAAATTTAACATCCATCTGATATACCTTAAATCCTTTCTATGTTGCATATGCAAGTAGAGTCCTAACACCTTCCAATCTTGCAATAAGAGAAAAATTTTCACTATAATCAATTCCTTCTTCTTGAGAGTAGCCTTTACATACCAATCTAGCTTTGTTTCTTCATACCTTACCATCCTTATTCAACTTATTCCTGAATACCCATTTTGTTCCAATCACATTTTTATCTTTAGGCCTAGGTACAAGAGTCCAGGTTTTGTTCTTCTCTATTTGTTCTATTTCTTCATTCATAGCCTCAATCCAACTTTCATTTTCTGATGCATCTTTAACATTTCTAGTTTCAAAATCAGAAAGTAAACATGTACCTTTTAGCTTACTCCTTGTCATACTACCTTCTAATTTATCTCCAATAATCTAGTTTGGTGCATGATGCCTTCTGACATACTTAGCCAATATAGGTTCTTTGCCTTTTGAATGAATTGCATTGTCTTCATTTTGAATTTCAATTTCTACCTCTGGTTGCTCAAACTCTGTAGGCATTGGCTCAGTAGCTTCAGAATGTGACTTGAGTCCTTGTGACTCAATTTGAACTTCTTGCAACTCAATGACTAAAGAAGACTTTGGAGTAGAAATCTCCTCATTAAAAGATGTGTCTAACAATGTATCAAGTTTGATGTAAAGAAAATCTCCTATAATCTTCTAGTTCTTTTTTTCTTTCTTCTTCAGTCCTTTCTACAAACTCGTCAATTCTCACATGTGCACTTTCTATGATTTTATGAGTAGACAAATTCAAACACCTATATGCTTTACTTCTGCAAGAATATCCTAAGAATATATATCCATCACCTTTCACATCAAATTTTCCTTTTCTAGATTCTTTCAAGATATAACATTTACTTCCAAATACTTTTAGGTAGCTTACATTAGGTTTATAGCCATACCATAATTCATAAAGAGTTTTGTATGAGTCCTTCTTTAGCTATACTCAATAAGGTATGAACTGCAATGTTAATGGCTTCCTTCTAGTATTTGATAGCAATGTTCTTTTCAATCATTAGAGTCCTTCCACAATCCATGATAGATCTCTTCCTTCTTTTAGCTATTCCATTCTACTCAGGAGTTCTAGGGGTTTATACCTATCTTTTGATTCCTCTTTC
Source organism: Cupressus sempervirens (assembly GCA_028749045.1). Lineage (NCBI taxonomy): Eukaryota > Viridiplantae > Streptophyta > Pinopsida > Cupressales > Cupressaceae > Cupressus > Cupressus sempervirens. The sequence continues at coordinate 615,310,363 of CM053783.1, forward strand.
AATGCAAAATTTATTGAATTCATTCGAGATGAATTCACCACCTCTATCTGATGTTAAGCATTTCAGTCTTTTCCATGTTTCTTCATTTATTCTTGCCAAATACCATTTGAATTTCTCAAATGCTTTTGACTTCTTTCTTAAATGCATAATAGTCATCATTCTAGAGTAGTCATCAACAAAAAGAATAAAGAATATTTTTCCACTATAGCTTTCTATTCCAATAGGTCCACAAAATCAGTATGCACAATTTCCAAGATATCTTCAAATTGATAGTTTTTTCTTTTAAAACTAGTCTTTCCCATTTTTCCAATCTAACAATTCTTGTATAAACCAACATCTGGTTTCTTCAAACTAGGAATACCTCTCACTTTTCTAAATTTTCTTGTTTTCACTATGTTATCAAAATTTACATGACATAACCTTCTGTGCCATAACCAACTTTCTTCAACTTGAGGAATAAAGCATGAGCAATCACCAAGATCAAGATAAAATAGGTTACCTTTAGTTTGTTAGCCTGATCCAATTAGTTTTCCTTTGTCATCCAGTAGTCTTTCCTTTCCATGCATGAATTCTACCTTGAATCCAATGTTGATTAGTTGTGCCACACTCAGTAGATTATGTTTTAGTCCTTCAACCCAATAGGCATTGTCACATACAATTTATTTGATTAATGAGATTTTGCCTCTCCCTTTTATGCAACAAGGTTTATTATTTCCAAACCTTACACTACCACCATCATAGTCTTCAAAGTGTTCAAACTTTGTTTTATCACCATTCATATGATGTGAACATCCACAATCTATGATCCATGTATCATTTTTGCTCACATGAGAGACAAGTGCCATCTTAACTTCATCATCATCAGATTCATCTTTTACAATAATGTAAACTATTTCATCTTCACTATTATCTGAATCTTTAGCCATAAAACAAGTCTTCTTACCTTTGTCCTTGAATGATTTGAGATTTTTGAAAAAAAATTTGCCATTGCACTTGTGACTTTTCTTCTCATGCTTGCTTTCTTTGTTTGGGCACCTAGCAGCAATATGACCAATTTCTTTACATGAAAAATAGATTAGGGAAACTTTACCTTTGTATTTTCCTCTACCTCTAGAGTATTTCCTTGCAAGTAAAGCTTCAACAACTTCAAGATCACTATCAGAACTATCCTCTAATTCTTCTTCACTTTCTAACTACATGTCCTTTATTTTCTTGCCTTTCTCCTTAAGTGAAAGCTTGGCCTCAAATGCAAATTCAATATTCTTGGAAGCTGGAACATAATTGTCAAAGTTATCTAGCTCAAAAGTTGTCAATCTTCCTACTAAGGTATCCAAAGTTATCTTATGATTTGTTTCACACCTTCTTTGTTGAATAGTAGATACTCTAATTGCATAGATAGGAAGCAATTTTCTAAGAACTTTACTTACAATAGTTTCTTCCTTGAAATCTCCTCTAGATGCTTTGACTGCACTGACACTTGCTTTGATTCTTTCAACATATTTGGCAATATTTTCATCTTCTCTCATTCTCATCTGTTCAATTTGTCCTCTAAGGCTTTTTGCTTTGGCTCTCCTCACATTGTCATCACCACCATAGATGTCCTTTAGATTATTTTACATTTTAGAAGCGGTTTTTTAGTCCTTGGTATCATCAAATTTCTCATAGCTAAGAGTAGATGCAATATCTATCATCATGGTGTTATGGTTCTTTTTCTCAGTAATATCTCCAACAGATAATGTACCAGTAGGATTTTCGTATTCTTCATCAAGGTATTTTAATCTTGAATCACCAATGGGAGCTAGATGAAGTTTCATGAGTCCTTGCCATGCTAAAAAGTTGTCTCTATTAAGCTTTGGAATTTCTCTGTTGTAAGACATCTTGATCTTTAGCTTAGGTCCTTGAAACCTTTCCTGCAAGTACCAAAAGCTCTAATACCAATTGTTGGAAATATAGAATAATTAACTAAGAGGGGGGTGAATTAGTTACCACAAAAATATTTTAGATCCCTTGGATGCTAATAATAAAATTGATTGTTGTTGTTATTTGGTAAACACATCGAAAATATTGTAACTCGGTAAAAGCAGAGTTTGATTTACTTATAACTAATCTTAAACATTCATACTAATTAACTTGCAAGCATAAAATAAATAACATGAACACATGAGACACCAAGATTTAACGTGAAAACCCAATATGGAAAAAACCACCAATGTAACTAGTTACTATTTTTCACTCTTCTGAAGTGAGCACTGTTAGGAGCCAACCTAGGTAAAGGTTACAAAACACACTGTTAAGTGTGACCTTGTTAGAAGATTTAATCACCCTATTAAGAGTGGCCTTGCAAGATTTCTTAAAATAATTCAATGGAACCATCACCTTGTTAGAGGATTTACAATTGGCTATTAAGCCAACTCTATTAAGAGATTTTGGATCACTACTACAATGGTAAGAAAGTAACAATGAAATGACCTGATTGAGATGCAACTAAATTGCTAATTATAGATCTTTGTTCTACTTCATACTAGATCATTCCTAATCAAATGTTACTTTGCTACTCCACAAGGATATCTAACCATCCTTCAAGTTTTCTCACACTTTCCTTCTTAATCAATCAATACATTTGCATACTCTTACACACACTAGAATCTCAACTTGACCTTTCATTTATATCATTCAGATTATCAAGTTGGCTCAATTACAAATTATAGTGACCAATAATCATTACCATAGTTGGCTGGAATTAATACTTGAAATAATTAAACTTCATATCCCAAATCAACAAAATCTTTCATTGGTCGACCCTACTCAGTGAACACTGGTCCTGACATGATTTCCTATGTTAACCAACAAAAGCTTAGTTAACACTACGAACTTGCAAAATCCTTTGAAAATCAAGTGAACTTGATGAACACTAACCTTGACAAACTTTCCTTTGTTAACCATGATAAGTCAATTAAAACTACTTTCTACCATAGTTTTCTTCGATGATCAAGTGAGCTAGGTGGACACAGTCTTTGTAGAGTAATCTCTAGGAATGCTCGGTAGACAAGAAAAACTGTCTTGTTGACTAACTGAGCTTGGTGAGCACTTACTGACAATTGATATGACATTTGAGTAACATCAAACATAACACACAATTATATAATTTTATCCAACACCCCCCTTTTTACTCAATCAAAGAACCCCCACCCCCCCACCCCCAAAAAAAAAAAAGAATGCTTCAGCCACTTTATATGTAGTGCATTTACAATAGGCCACTTTTCAAAATGGAAAAAGTAGACTTTTGATTTTTTTGTTTACAACCTCCTCTTGGAGTTCAAATCTGATACTTAGCAATGTAGCTCAAATAGGCAACAAATTTGAAGTTTAATCAAAGCAATACAATGCAAAAAAGGACCTATTTCTAAAAATGGTATTTCTATCCACACGAGCCTATAATGTGATTATAGATATAGAAAGTAGATGAAAAATTATACGCTTTCAAAAAAAATAGAACCTAAATATGTGTCCAGATGAGCCCGAACTAAGCCTTTGAAGTTGCAAAAATTAGGATTTGTGATTTACAAAAAAATTTAGGAATAGAGATCTGAAACCTCCTGCACCAATGTGTAGATCACAAAATTCTACCCCAAAAGAAAAAAAAAGATATTCTCAAAAAAAGGAGTCTGTATGAGCGAAATATTTCTATTTGAAAAATCAACTCTGTAATTATTTTTCTTAAATTGCTGTCGTCGCACCTCCCAAAATTAATTGACTCTAGATTTCACCTCAGATATCCAATTTTGATGAAACAAAAATCTATTTGGGGCTTTTTTGACCTTCTGAATATGATGCCAATATCTAATTTATGCTAGCAAGCTCCAATCTTGTCCTACAAATAAAATCTCTCCTACTAGCCTAAAAGGCCAATTTTTTCGCAAAATTTCAGAAATAAAATGAAAATCCAAAAAAATTGTAGAGAATTCTCAAAGACACAAATATAAAATACAAATTTGAAAATCAACTATACAAATCTAAAGAGATCAAACCAATTTTGCAAAGTGGGCCTTTAGGTTCTAGTTTGCAAAAGAATTTTGCCTTAATTTTGACTATGGCCTAGGGTAGGCAAATTTATAGTCAAAATTTCTCCAAATTGATTGATGCAGGAGCATCCAGAGGTATAAGGGCAATCCTGTGTCACCCAAAAAAAAAAAATTACTTGGACTTATTTTTTGTTTCATGTGTTTTCATTTTTGGATACCCATTTAGGTCAAATAAAGGTTCCAACCCTCACAATTCCACTATCACTGTTCTAGGTCAGTGTATTTAAGCCCCTTGGGGATACTTGAAAAAGCTAAAAAAATAGGAGAATGTAATTAAGCCATCATTTTGGTGAACTAGGAGGTGTAAATTGGCCAGATGAATGTAATTGTAATTTAGAGCATTCTAGAAAAAGAATCATGTCAAAAGGCCCCATGGTTTGAAAGTTATTGCAGTTTTTCGAGTTTTGGAGACCTCCTAAGAATGCTTCAAAGTCAGGCTAGGGGGATTAAATGACCTCAAAAAGGAACAAAAAATGGAGTATGAGTGATTCTTTTTCATAGGGCTATAGAGCACTTTGAGAGCTTTCCAGAAATGTAAGTAGTTCGTCAATCAGAGCTACGGTTCAAAAGTTATGCCTCTCGAAAGTTTGGTTACCATTTTTGGATTCTTCTCAATTTGCGTCGACTTCTAGCGCAGCCTCTAGAGCCTTCTACTTGGTCAGTGGATGCCTACTAGCACTTTTTAGAATGTATTCCTAGTCCTTAACCCTCCAAGGTCTATTTAAGGAGATTTCTTGCATTGTAAAAGGCAGTTCGGAGTGGAGTTTCAGAGGGGGTACTGAAAGGAGAAAATTATCTCCAGATTTATGCTATTGTAAGCCCTTAGGGCATGTTATGAAGTTTATTTTCTCTATACTATTTGTACTAGCTTATTTTCCTAGTTAATATAATTTCCCCTTTTTTGTTGTGTCCATTCTATGTGTGGGTTGTGTCCCCATCAAGTGGTATCAAAGCGAGTTTTCTTAAGTGTGTAGACAGAGTGTTGACTATGAGGCAGTTTGCACCAGGACTGTGTGGTTGTGGGTTCGAGATAGAAGATGCCTCCATGAAGAGAGCTTGGTGGAAGGGCTAGAGCTATTAATCTTGAGGAGGTTAGAGCCCTCCAAACGTAGGTACATGCATTGCAAGAGGAGCTCCATAGAGGAGCAAATGTTGTCGCAGGTGATGACAGTGAGGATGACAATGAAGAAGATGAAATTGGACCAGAAGGGGAATTTGACAAGGAAGTTCTGAATCAGGTAGAGGAAAGGCTTTTTAGGGCCATTACTAAGTTTGGGAAAAGACCTACAATTGAAGTGGGTGTATTTTCAGGAAATCTGAAACTAGATGAGGTGATTGATTGGATCAATGAACTGGATAAATACTTTGAGTATGAGGATATCAGGGACCCAGATAGGGTTAATTTTACAAAGGCCATGCCAAAATTTGGTGGCAAGAGGTTCAATTGGAAAGAAACAGAAGAGGAAATGAGAAGATCACAAGGTGGGATTGCATGGTGGACAAATTGAAGAAGTAGTTCATTCCTGTGGACTACAAGCTTGATTTGTTTAAGAAGATGCATGGGTTAAAGCAAGCAGGAAGATCAGTCCAAGAATATAAAGAGGAGTTTTACCGACTCTTGATTAGAGCAGGGCATGCAGAAGAAAATAAGGAGAAGGTTGCTCGTTATATCAGTGGGTTGCGACCTAGCATCCAGGAGTAATTAAGTCTGGTAAGAATGACCAGTGTTGAAGAGGCATACCAGTTTTCCCTACGAGTTGAAGAGAAGCTGAATAAAAGGTTTGAAGGAAGACAAAGAGGGTGCAGTCAAGGAGGAAGGGGAAGCAGTAGCTCATCTGGAGGCCCCAATGAAACCCAAAAAAAAATGAAGATGTGGGTACTAGCAGGAACCAGAGGAATGAGGGTTTCAACCACTCCCATGATCAAGACTTTGGAAATTAGAGAGGAAGAGGTAGAGGAAATGGACTAGGAAGAGGAGGCTTCCGTGGTACCTATTTTCATTGCAATGAAGAAGGTCATTGTGCCTTTGAATGCCCTCAATAAAAAGGAAGGACGGATAGGAGAGTTGAGGGTCAAGCTAGGGTTGCTCATGTGGATGAGGATTCACAATCATCACATTCAAAAGATGCAGAAAGAGGAGAGACCTTGGTAAATGAAAGGGTCCTACTAACTGGTGAGATAGAACCAGGACAAAGGAAGAGTTTTTTTTGTACCAGATGCAAGTGTGGGGATAAATGTTGTGACATGATCATTGATGGTGGTAGCACAGATAACTTGGTGTCAGAGGAGATGGTCTCTAAGTTGAAGCTCAAGAGGGAGAGACATCCCCAGCCCTATCGAATTGCTTGGGTGAAGGATGATCATAAAGTCCTGGTAAGTGAACAATGTTTAGTGAAATTCAAAATTGGGAGTTACCATGATGAAGTTCTCTGTGATGTTATTCCGATGGATGTTTGCCATTTATTGTTGGGTAGACCATGGAAGTTTGATAGACATGCAGTACATGATGGACATGCAAACACATACTCTCTGACAAAGGATGGAGTTCACCACAAATTGAAGCCCATTAAAAAGGAAGGGGAAAAGGTATGTAGCAGTGCTAGGATTTTTCTTGTTGATGGAAGGAAGTTTTTAGATGCCATGAAACATTAGCGTATGTGCTATGCTTTGATTCCTAGGAAAGATAAAGAAGGTAGTAGTGAAATACCACTTGAAGTTTTAGATTTACTAGGTGAAATTGGAGATATTATCTCTAATAATGTTCTAGAAGGATTGCCACCAGTAAGGCAAATCAGGCATCAGATAGATTTGATTCTAGGAGCTAGTTTACCTAACAAGGCTACTCACAGGATGAATCCTACTAAAACAGAGGAGCTAAATAGATAGGTTCAAGAGCTATTGAGGAAGGGCTTGATTCGAGAGAGCCTAAGTCCATGTGCAGTACCTACAATACTCGCACCAAAAAAGGATAGAGAGTGGAGGATGTGTACAGACTCTCGAGCTATAAAGAGGATAACTATCAAGTACCAGTTTTGTTTGCCAAGAATGGATGATCTTATGGACTGCTTGAGTGGAGCTCAGTACTTCACAAAGATAGATCTCAAAATTGGTTATCACCAGATACGGATTCGAGAAGGAGATGAGTGGAAAATAGCCTTCAAGACCAAGGAGGGTCTTTATGAGTGGTTAGTCATGCCCTTTGGATTGATGAACGCCCCAAGCACCTTCATGCGGTTCATGAATGAGGTACTTAAGAATTTCTTGGAAAAATTGGTTATTGTTTATTTGGATGATATTTTAATTTTCAGCAAGACTTTGGAAGAACATTTATTGCATATTCATAGTGTCCTTGAAAGGCTAAGGGAAGAGAAACTGTTAATTAATTTGAAGAAGTGTATGTTTGCAAAAAGGGAGTTAGTCTACTTGGGGTTTGTTATATCACCTGAAGGTCTTGAAATGGATCCAAAGAAGGTAAAATCCATCTTGGAATGGCCTACTCCAAGATCTGCTACTGAGGTAAGATCATTTCATGGTCTGATTAGTTTTTACAGGAAGTTTATTAAGAATTTTAGTGGCATATGTGCACCCCTAACTGACACAATAAGAGGGGATAGAAAAGAGTTCAAATGGACTACAACAGCTATGAGAAGTTTTGAATTGCTAAAGAAGAAGGTGACAGAACAGCCTGTGTTGGCACTTCCAAATTTTAGAAAAGTGTTCTAGGTGGATTGTGATGCTAGTGGCAGCACTATTGGGGCTATATTAAGCCAAGAAGGTAAGCCTATTGCATATTTTAGTGAAAAATTGAATGATCCAAAGAAGAAGTATTATATTTATGATCAAGAGTTCTATGCAATAGTTCAAGCCTTAAAGAAATGGAGGTACTATTTATTGCCAAAGGAATTTGTTTTGTATACTGATCATTAGGCATTACAGTACCTAAATAGCCAAGGTAAATTGAATCAGAGGCATATGAAGTGGGTAGAGTTCTTGCAGAGTTATACATTTGTGTTGAAGCATAGAAATGGAAAATCTAACAGGGTTGCAGATGCACTAAGTAGGAGACAGTTGTTGCTTACAGTAATGCAGGTTGAAGTAGTTGGGTTTGATGAACTCAAGAATATATATCTTGAAGATCCTGATTTTGCTAAAGCATGGAAATCTTGTAAAGAGCTTGTTGCTATAGATAGAACTAAGTGGTTAGACTATCTGATTCAGGATGGTGTGTTATTCAAGGGTAGTTAATTATGCATTCCAAGGAGTTCCATGAGGGAAAATTTGATTAAGGAGAAAGACAGTGGAGGATCATTTTGGTCGAGATAAGACCATTGTCATTCTTAGAAAACATTATTTTTGGCCTCAAATTTCACAGGATGTGAAGAAGTTTGTACAAACTTGCCAGGTTTGTCAAGTTGCTAAGGGATTTAGCCACAATACTGGACTATATCAGCCATTGCCTATTCCATCAAAGCCATGGGAGGACATAAGTATGGATTTTGTTCTTGGATTGCTGAGGACACAAAGGGGTAATGACTCAGTATTTGTGGTGGTTGATAGGTTCTCCAAAATGGTACATTTCATTCCATGCCACAAAACTCATGATGTTGTCCAAATCGCAGACTTGTTTTTTAGAGAGGTGGTGAGACTACATGGTCTCCCAAGGAGTATAGTTTCTGACAAAGATACTAAATTTGTGGGGTATTTCTGGAGGACATTGTGGAAGAAATTGAAAATAGACTTGAAATTCAGTTCCACACATCACCCGCAGACTGACAACCAAACAGAAGTGGTAAACAGAAGTCTGGGCAATTTGCTGAGATGTTTAGTTGGGGATAAGCCCAAGGGATGATATTTGATTCTACCATAGGCAGAGTTTCCTTACAATAACTCTGTAAATAAGAGTACAGGTAAATCACCATTCCAAATTGTATATGGAAGTAGCCCAAGGATTGCACCGGAGCTAAGGAAGATAGAACAAGGGGAGAGGACAAGTGCTAAAGCTAAGGAATTTGCTGAACATATCAAGCATCTACATGAGGAGGTTCAAGCACACATTACCAAGATGAATCAAGAATATAAAGCTAGGGTTGATCAAAGGAGAAGACATAAGGAATTCCAAGTAGGGGATCTAGTCATGGTGCACTTACGAAAAGAAAGATTTTTAGCCGGTACTTACAACAAGCTGAAAATGAAGAAATTTGGCCCCTACAAAATTTTGAAAATAAATGACTCAAAAAATGCATATGAGGTGGAGCTGCCAGATGGTATTCACATTTCTCCTATTTAAAACATTGCAGATTTGACAGAGTATCATGATGATGGTGCAGATGAGGAGCCGGTGTTAGAGCCATGTCCAATTCCTGATTCTAAGAAGGAGGAGATAGAAGACATTCTAGATCATCGTGTGGGTAGGAGTACCAAAAATAGGCAGTATGAAGAGTATTTGGTCAAGTGGAAAGGAAAACCAATAGAGGACTCAACTTGGATTTCAACAGCTAAGGTTTCCCATTTGGGATTTCCTCTACCATTCATAAAGTGACAAGGTCACTTTTCAATCTACCCTGGGTGTTTGATGCAGGAGCGTCCAGAGGTATAAGGGCAATCCTGTGTCACCCAAAAAAAAAAAAAGTACTTAGACTTAGTTTCAGTTTCATGTGTTTTCACTTTTGGATACCCATTTGGGTCAAATAAAGGTTCCAACCCTCACAGTTCCACTATCAATGTTCTAGGTCAGTGTATTTGAGCCCCTTAGGGATACTTGAAAAAGCCAAAAAAAATAGGAGCATGTGATTAAGCCATCATTTTGGTGAACTAGGAGCTGTAAATTGGCCAAATGAATGTAATTGTAATTTAGAGCATTCCAAAAAAAGAATCAAGTCAAAAGGCCCCACGGTTTGAAAGTTATTGCACTTTTTTGGGTTTTGGAGACCTCCTAAGAATGCTTCAAAGTCAAGTTAGGGGCATTAAATGACCTCAAAAAGGGCCAAAAAATGGGGGATGAGCGATGCTGTCCATAGGGCTATAGAGTGCTTTGAGAGCTTTCTGAAAATGTAAACGGTTCGTCAATCACAGCTACGGTTCAAAAATTATGCCTCCCGAAAGTTCAGTTACCGTTTTTGGATTCTTCTCGATTTGCGCCTGTAATACCCCAAAATTGGCTCATTGCCATTGTACCAATTTTGGTCTATTTCTGATCAATCCCAAAGCCCTATTCTAATAGGCAATTCTCATTCTGCTATTCGCTACTTAACTTAATTGTCAGATGTAGAAAAACCCTAATCTGCATTCATCATATTTCTTATTTAATTCCTATAGTATGTACTCATATTAGTCGCATTAAACCTACTTGATTAATATTTAATTTAATTATTAAGTATTTATACTTTAATTAAATTAAATTATATCCTAAGGCTAATGTACTATGGAATTAAATTTATTTAATTTAATAAATATGCCTATCTTAATTAATTAAATGTAATTATTTAATTAAATGAGAAAGGTATTTCTAATTAATTAAAAGAAATTATTTAATTAAATGGAGTACTTACTTCTAAATAATTAAACAAAGTTATTTAATTAAATGGGAAGCCATTCCTAATTTATTAAATGAAGTTATTTAATTAAACAAAATTGTCTCTAAACAATTAAAGATTATTTAATTAAATAGAAAAAATAATTATGAGAGCATATCTCATTTTATTAAATTAAATATCTCAACAAAATCTCTCTTCAATTCAAAAAGGGAAATTTCCAGTTCACTATTGATAAAAAATGAGTTAAATCAGTTAACTCCTTTTTCTACTCAAATTAAAATAGTTAACTCCTTATTTTACTCAAATTAAGTCTGTTAACTCCCTTTAATTTGGGAATCTCCCTTTATGACTGAACCTCATCTTCAATCCTGACCGTTGATCTGAATCGATCTCAACCGTTGATGGATTCTAGGAGAGTCTATTTAATAGACCCTCATCTCTTCATTTTGGGAGGATGAATTGATTTTCTATCGAATTGCTGTTGAAATTCATGCTCATATTTACTTACATTTCTTGCATACATTCTCATTCTTAGTTTAATCTCATTTTACTTTAATCATGCATATGCTTAATCTAGTTTACTTTATTTGTTCTTAGATTACATTGCATCTTTCATTTTAGAGTAATCTGCATACTCATTCTTAGCTTAATTCCATTGTCAAATCCTTCGTTCTTAGAGGGTCTGGTTGCCTGCACCTTGATTCTAAGGATATTAACAGGCAAAATCCCTTTAGATAGAAGGCAACAGGTCACTTTGCAGGTCAATTTTCGGATGAACAATCCAATGTTCATTTCGAGATGAATTCGCATGCAATGACCGTGTTGAAGTGTGTGTGTTAGCATAGGCCTCATTTTCACATATACATTTCTGGCGCCTACCGTGGGGCACGAAAATCAATTTTTATGGTCTCTTTTTGTATTTTTTAAATCATTCTTTTATTCTTTGTCCGTACTATTCCGTATAGATTTAGGAATCTTCACGCGAAACTGTTCATTTTCGTGCGAGGATCTAGAATCTTCGCGCGAAGATTCGTTCTGCATCACGCAAGAAAGTTCTTTGGCACGCAAAACTTCGTGTGAGCCAATTTTAATTTTGCGTGAGCTGAGTTTCATTTCGCGCAAGCCGAGTTTCATTTCGCGTGGGCCATAAAACTTCTTCACGCAGACTATCAGGAATTTTGCGCGAAACTCTGCTGACAGAAGCAAATTTTTTACATTGATTTGCATGTTTTTTTATTTTTCTGCTGACTGTTCGCAGTTTCTAGTGTTTCTGTGTTTTCTGATTTTTTTGAACAGCATAGCAATAGTTTGTGGGACAATGGAAAAAGTGTGCTAAAGTTGCTAGGAAACAGGTAAAAATCTACTAAGCATGTTGCGAGGATCACCAGGTAATCTTCCTCAGCTGATAACACTTCACTTGGATCTAAAACAAACATCTTTTGTGTTGAGCTTGTGTGTTTCCTTCTGTATTTTCATTTTACAAAACATGCATAAAATGATACTACGGTGTGATCTCTGTTAGTATTCATTTAGCAGGCTTAGTCTTTAGTGATAGATCTAATTAGCTATCTTGGGTTATTGGACTCGCTAATCCGTCGGCCCCTTGTTCCACCCTGTGGTTGCAAGCTCAACACCACGTTAAACAGGGGAGGGGTCTACAGGACATAAGCGTTAAAGGCTCCACAAGGAAACCCTTTTGTGCTTTCTAGAACTCACTAATTTTTGAGTTGTGGACTCGTTTTGGCTTGTGTGAGGGGTTAAATGTTCCAGATCTTTGGACTCACCTCAAATTAGTTAAAGCGTTAAGTGTACCACCTTGTGCTTTTTGATTGCTTTTAGATAGATTTGTTTTCAGGAATTAACATCTATACACACATAGTAATTAAGCCCCCATGAACACTATTCATGGATCTTGAGGGAGTGGGTTCCTAGCGAAACTCCTCTCTAAGATGGATTCCTTATGGGTGGGGAGGATACTTTGAGCATCTCGTAGATAGATGAATCTTCGACTTGTTGATTAAGGCATCCTTTCTCTGGAGAGGTTGATAGATCACAGGAAGATGATATCATAGATCTTTAAGAGATAATCTTAGTCTAGTGTGTTGGATTAATCTATCTATTTTGATTGGGCTAAAGGTGAAAAGGTGTCAAAACCTTGAATCTGGAAGTTAAGTCCCCTTGTGGTATACTATTGTGAGTCGGTCACCTTTAGAGAGGGTTAACCGTAGCAGACAATCCCTCTACAGGGAAAACTGTGATGACGAAACCTCAAGCGGTAATAACCATTTTTGCCATGGTAGTGACAACTGCTATATAAATGTCCTTGTGGAAGAAATCTCCATGGGTGTGGTTCATTGTGGGTTGTCAGATCTCCCTAGTAGCTCTTGAAGATTAAGTTCTCAGATTGTGTCAAAACCTCGGTGCGCCGGGATTGGAGGTCACCCCTGTGAGCCATAAAAGTTGCAGAGTCAAACCATTATTAAATACCTTAGAGAAGCCAACTTTTATTTTCTAGGAATGTGTGCAATGATTGCAAAACTCTTTGAAAATGTACACAAATAGCTCTCTTAGGGATTAGCACAAACTAAGTCACTTGATTGTTCATGTGCAAGGTTGCTTTTTCCCTTGCTCATTATTTTCAGACATGCTTGAAATCACTTGCTTGCTGTTCTACATGCCTATTTATCTTCCTGGTTATTAGATCGATCAAAAATTTTGTCAAAATCAGTCGTTGTTGTGAAATTGTTCTATCCTTTCGCGCAAAATCATTTTGGTCTCACGCAAAATCATTTGGCTCTCACGCAAAATCATTTGGCTCTCACGTGAAGCCATTTTTCCCTCGTGCGAAATTAAAGTTCTATTGCACATCTTTGTGTGATCTAGAAACATTCTCGCACAAAATTAAAAATTGTTACTGATCTTTGTGCGAGACAAAAACATCTTCATGCGGCCCGTAAAACTTCTTCGTGTGACCCGTAAAGGTTTTTTGCACTAGATTTTGTATCAGCATTTACAATCTGGGTCTATTCTAGCTATCTGCAGCCTGCACGCTATCCTTTTCTAGGTCCGTTTATCACTCTCTGTTTGCAAATAGTCCTGGAATAGCGACAATTCGCTTAACTGAAACTTGTGTCTTATACCTTGACTAGTCTCATCTCATACGTAATCTTGGTCCTCGTCTTAATGCTTGTCATACTTTGTGCCATAGTGGTCATAATCTTTGGTTGTTCTAGCCTTTAAATTAGACCATTTGTGCCTTAGTGAACATCATTCTTGCTACTATCTTGTCCTTTTTGAGACTCAATTTTAGTATAGTCCTTGTCCAGGTTCTAGCTTCTTGTCCTTGCCTATGACTGTCACAACTAGAAGTGGCAACGTGTTTTATCCTGATAACATTAGATGTGGTCGTGCTAGGGGTCGTAATCATGGTAGAGGTAGCTTACCTTTTGCTATGCAATCTATATCCAGTTTGGCTAGTGAGGCATCTTCACGGTCTTCCTCACCTGCAAGGTCATCTCAAGTTCAACAAACATTTTCCAATTTGCAACAAATTAGGAATCCTTTTCACCAAAAGGATACTGAGACAGGTAGGAATCCTGCATTCTCAAACACAATGTATGACCCTTTCTCCACTGACCCTTTTGAAACACAATGTATGAAAATTGAACAAGTTCCTATAATGACTAATCATGAACCTGAACGGGGTAGCCATAGTTGATATCAAGAATAACCTAGGGATGAAAAAGATAAAGAGAAAGAAAATGACGCTGATGAAGAACAAGAAGAGGTGGAAATCCTTCCTGAACACATAGCAAGATGTCAAAGAGACAAAAACTTTCAGAAGGTCATGGGAATCCTAATCAACGAAGAGAAAGAAAAGTACTTTCTCAAACTCGCCTAAGAGGGAGCTAAACTGCCCACACATTTCGATGTGGAGACCATTATCACACGTGAAGAACAAACTGAGACCACTAAACTCCAAAAACAACTAAAAATTATGCAAGACCAATTGGCTCATATGATGCATGAGAAAGAGAAACCCAAAAAGACATACACATTGGATGTTCTTTGTTCATTTCCATTTGACAAAAGTATAAACATGTTGCCTTTCCCAAGAGGCGTAGAGCTACCCAAATATGAAAAGTACTTTGGTACTACTGATCCCCAAGATCACTTGCAAAAATTTGGTGCTTTGTCTATGGAGTTTATATACAATCAAACGTACCTCATGCATTTATTCCCTAGAAGCCTAGGTGGTCAAGCTTTGGAGTGGTTCTCACATTTACCTCCTGGTATCAAGACGTTTGATGAAATTGATAATTCATTTGTTCAGCAATATTCTCATAACATTCAACATCCTATAAATATTCAAGATCTATGCAACCTTAAACAGAAGGTTGGTGAGCCTTTTCTCACTTTCCTCCAATGGTGGAGACAGCTTTATACCAAGTACTCTTGTAAAATCCCAGAAACGGAGAAGCTCGACATTTTCACTAATAACCTCTTACCTAATTTTGGGTATAGAGTCCAACTACAAGGTCCACGTACCTTTGAAGATATGATTACATAGGCTATCCATATCAAAGAATTTATGGTCAAGAAAGGTGAGCTCACTCTTCAGAGAGACTCAAAACAAGGTTCTACTTCCAACAGGGATAAAACCAAACATGTCAACAAGAACCAAGAGATTGTACATGATGGGGTTGTTGATAATGTCACACCAAAACCTACTAAAGCAGCATTTAATCTCACAAACTACTTTAAAGCGTCCAAAAGTGCTGAGAAGCCTCCTCCTGACAATAAAATGTTTGGGAACAAACTGAGAAACTCATGGGCAGCATGACCCAAGTGAGAGTATACGCCTTTAGGAGAACCTTTGGATGTGGTTAACAAAACATTGCTACAACAAAAACTTATCTCACCAATGGATAACCCTCATCCCTATGATCCACAACCACATCCACCATGGTGGAATGAGACCTCATTCTGTGAGTATCACCAAAACAAGGGACATAAAACCAGCAACTATATAAACTTGCATCATAAAGTCCAAGACATGATTGATGCTAGTGAACTTGTGGTAGATGGGCATAAAAAAAACTCGGACCACAAGGCATTCAAAGGGCCTTTCCCAGCCAATGAAAAAGGAGAGACTTCGAAACCAAAACCCTACAATAAGGTCAACTATACGTATTCTAATTATGACATTGTCATTCACATGGTTGAACCTATAGATTCTGAATACTACGACGTTATTACCATAAAGGAGAAGCAAGATAACGATAAACCCAAGACACCATTTTTCTTGAGAGGCCCTACTTCTAATAACATGGATAATGCATCTTTGCAACACTGTGCTAATGTTGTTACTCGCTCTCATGCGAAATTGGTGCTCAAAGGCCCTACACCTCCTACTTCAAATCTTGAACAACACAAGGACAAAGCCCTTGCTAGTCCATCCGGTAAAGGTGCAAAACACATGATGAACTTGATTGTGACCAGTTATAGTGTTCTAGATTAATTGAAATGAACCAATGCTCACATTTCTATATTTGAGCTGCTTAAAATCTCGCCTGCTCATAGGAAAATTTTGGACAAAGCCCTCACTGAGGTAAACGTTCCTCAAGATCTTGATCTTGAACGATTTCAATCCATGGTAGGTCACCTGACCTCACCTCATCTTATGACCTTCTCCGAGGAGGATGACAACTCACTGAATCACCCACACAATCAGCCTCTACACATTGAGGTTATGATCCACTAGACACGTGTTCATCGGATACTCATTGACAATGGCGTTGGCCTAAATATTGTTTCTACGGCTTTGCTTAGACAATTGGATTATTTTGAGGACTCTGTTGATCCTCAACAAAAGATCACTATTAAAGTGTACAATGAAGTAGAATGAAAGTCACTAGGTCTTGTGACTTTACCAATTCGCGTCAGTCCTGTTGAAAGGGATGTCACCTGTCAGGTGCTTGACATTCCCTTAGCCTACAACATTCTATTGGGACGGCCATGGATAAATGAGATGCGCATTGTGCCATCCACATACCACCAATGCATTAAATTTCCATTTCATGGCTCCGAAGTTACTATTCCTTCTACTACTAGCTACACTTGCAATATGCTCAAAGCACTTGATTCTTTCATCCCTGCTAACCGTGAGTCTACTGATTGTCACAACAATAAGCTGAAACAAATTGAGCAGTCATTTAAATTGAAAGAAACTGGTATAAGAGAGTACCATATGGAACCAGTGTTGTCATTAACGTCTATTCCAGAGTCCCCTCGACATTTTGGGAGACCCTCAGTAGCAAAGAATCCATTTTTGTTGACACCTCAGACCAAGTTTAATGGCTCTTTTGTCAAAGCTATAGTTCCCTTAGAAGATGAAAGTGAAAACAGAGCCATTGCTGCATGGCTTTACAAAGAAGAGTCTCCAGTAGATCTAACAGAACAAGCTCGAGAAATCACTCCTAAGAAGTATGGACTTGGTCTTAAGCTTATGAAGCATTTTGGCTACAAGGGAACCAGCCCTATTGGGTGCAATAACAATGGTTTAATAGATCCTATCAAAGCAACAGTGACACAACTGGCCTAGGGTTCAAGAAGGTCCCTTTCCATTTGGGATCCAATAAATTCATACCCGTACCTAAGAGTTCATCTGAAAATGATGTCAGGTACTCAAGAGGAAGAATCTGATGATGAGGATTCTTACCCTCATCCTATTCCTTATGATCTTGCTAAATTCTTTTCTGATCCAGATGACTTTCTGCCATGTGTTAGCACTATGGATGATACTAGTGATTCTTCTAAGGACAATGCTAAGCAACTCAAACATCATTCAGAAAAGGGAGAATCTAGTCAATCATGCCATATTGAGTATTTGTGTAAGAATCTAGAGGATGAAGGAGATTATGTCCCTATCACTGTTGGGGAGTTTTATAGTCTCTCACCATGTAGCACCGATTCTCATGAATATGAATTTGACAATCTTTCAGAAGTGACTACTGATAAAGACATTGACCAAGTGCATGCCTATGAAAATCAAATCAAAGTGAGTGAAATGTCTAGGGATAGGTCGCAGGGGTTTGATCTAACTAGTGTCCTAGCGTCATCAATTACTAATGTTCGTACTCCGAGACATTTGAATACACCTATGGGTGAGATCGTCGTAGGTCTCAAATTACTGGTCCACGCATTTAATGACTATACTATGAACACAATTGAACCAGCCACTACTCTCTCACTCGCACATCTCGAGCTTATAGACTGGAACCCCAATGAATCTAATGAAGTCCCCACATTCCAGACTAATTATGCTCTTGCCTATTACCTAAATGCTATCAAACCTATAACATCTTCCACCAATGAGCAAAGCATCAACATGACTGAGGTCGACATCAAATATCTCAGTCACATAATTAAAAGGAAAAAATGCAAGAGGTCCGATGGTGAAAACCACATTGTGGCAGTGTCGGATCCAAAAAAAGTAAAAACAAAAGACGTATCCAAGGGTGAAAACCTCTTTGAGGTGCCCACGGATGAGATATTTGATGTCCTTCCCAGTCACTTTCAGGAGAGATCATCAGTGTTAACAGAGCCAACACAGCCAATTAACCTGGGCACAGAAGAACATCCTCATGTGATACATCTGGTGCAATCATTGTCACTTGAAGAAAAGGAACAATTCATTGCCTTTTTCAAAGGAAAGAAAATAATTTTTTCCTGGACATATTCTGACATTAATGATGCAGGAGCACATTAAATTTCAGGAAGACAAAGATATAAAAGCTAGAGAAGCCATTTGTAATAAGTTGTCAAAGGAGGTCTTAATATGATAAATAATGTAAAAATGTTTATTTAATTGGTGAATGGATCTATTCACATCCATCTAAATTCATTTGAGTCATTTTAATTGTATTTGGGTCAAGTTGTAAAGGCTATGAAGCCATTTTTTGTCAAAAATGTAAAAGTTGCGTAAAAAAGTTGTAAAATGCAACTTTGAGAAAGTTGCTAATAATAGAAAAATGATGTAAAAAGGGTATATGGTTGGTCTTGGAGGTAGTTAGGAATGTTTATAACTGTAAAATGGATATAAAAACCATTGTATGGTCGAACCAAATCAAATTGGAAGAAGAGGAAATACTTTGATACATTTTTGGTGCATTTTATTGTTGTGGTTTTGATTGGTTTTTTTAGTTTTAGAGTAGTTTCCAGGCCTTGTACGGATATGTACAGCTTGAAAACCATGTAATATAGTAATGGATATATAGTATGATGAATCCTTCTTCTCATGCTTTTGGTTTGGTTCAATTTTATGAAGAAATGAATAAGTTATGGGTATTTTGGTGAAAACTGGTTTTTAACAATTTTCATTGGAGTTACAGACAGTGATTTGTGCTTGGAACTTTATATATGAATGAGAAAAATGAATGGATTACATATTTGAAAACTAGACTCAAGAATGGATAATATGGAATTGTTTTGGTTTCATTTAGATTTATTTTGAGGAAGATATCTGATGCCCTAGGCAGGGTTACCAGTTTTGATTCTGGTTTATGACAGAAAATATGGGTCTTGGTTCAGAATACATAATTCATAATCTGCTTATTGGATTGGTCTCAGATTTGGATATGTTTTAGAATTACTAATTTGGAACAATTACTCCAAAATTTTTTTCAAGAAGATATATATAACTGAATTTATGAACAATGCAATCAGACATAGCAATCTAATTGTGTGAGTGAAGATGTTGTTTTTATCGGTGTATAATGTAAGGGTTCTTTGTTGTAATCTTTGAGATGTTCTTGGTTCCTTGAGGGTGTACCAGAATATTGTGAATCCCTTGAGTTGAACTAAGATTCCTTGAAGATAAATACACAGGGCTTTACACCAGATTGGTATCAGAGCTTGAAGATCTTGAGTGTGTGGGTAGAGCGCCGAGGGAGGCAATCCACACCAGGACCTTGAAGAATTTGTATTTGTTTTGTTGATGAGTTTTGGTTGTAGGTGCTTATCCATCTTGCTGCACATGAAGGTTGGGATGTATGGGTAGACAAGAGAAGGTATATCATAAACATTTTCCAATGGAGATAAAGCTGGGTAGAAGGTGCATGGCACAAAGAAGGTGAGGCATCTTCCAGGATCTACTGTTGGGTAAGATAAATGGTCAAGGGCCATGGATTGGTCTAGTTGATTGCCAAGAGACTAGGGAGAGAGGAAAAGAAGAGGACTCCTAGGTGAGGCATAGGAGAGAGATTTTTGTGGTGAGTTTGAAGCAGCAATGGTAAAGATGGATCTCTTACTGATAAAGCACCGTGGAAGTTGCAACCATTAATGCTCCACTAAAAGGAGTATTTGAGAAGATGATTTTGAGGACAGTCCTATGTCCTTAAGGGAAAAGATGATGGTGATAAAGGCATGAAGAGGCAAAGGAAAAGATGAGGATTTTGATCTAATATTTTTTCTTGCAGGTTATTGATTCCATGTTTCCAAGGGACTTGGAAACTTTTCAAGTTTGGGAGTATGGTGCAGGAGCACATTAAATTTCAGGAAGACAAAGATATAAAAGCTAGAGAAGCCATTTGTAATAAGTTGTCAAAGGAGGTCTTAATATGATAAATAATGTAAAAATGTTTATTTAATTGGTGAATGGATCTATTCACATCCATCTAAATTCATTTGAGTCATTTTAATTGTATTTGGGTCAAGTTGTAAAGGCTATGAAGCCATTTTTTGTCAAAAATGTAAAAGTTGCGTAAAAAAGTTGTAAAATGCAACTTTGAGAAAGTTGCTAATAATAGAAAAATGATGTAAAAAGGGTATATGGTTGGTCTTGGAGGTAGTTAAGAAGGTTTATAACTATAAAATGGATATAAAAACCATTGTATGGTCGAACCAAATCAAATTGGAAGAAGAGGAAATACTTTGATACATTTTTGGTGCATTTTATTGTTGTGGTTTTGATTGGTTTTTTTAGTTTTAGAGTAGTTTCCAGGCCTTGTACGGCTATGTACAGCCTGGAAACCATGTAATATAGTAATGAATATATATTATGATGAATCCTTCTTCTCATGCTTTTGGTTTGGTTCAATTTTATGAAGAAATGAATAAGTTATGGGTATTTTGGTGAAAGTGGATGTTTGCAGATTTGAGATTCGCTGAATATAGTCATGTTGCAGCGTGTGATGCAGACATATTTTGAAGACTCAAGATCTCTAATGATATTAATTGGAAATATATGTGAACTAACTTTCATTTCCAACTAGTTTGAATCATTTTTATATATATTTGTGAAAGTTATGGGCATTTGAGTGAAAACTGGTTTTTAACAATTTTCATTGGAGTTACAGACAGTGATTTGTGCTTGGAACTTTATATATGAATGAGAAAAATGAATGACTTACATATTTGAAAACTAGACTCAAGAATGGATAATATGGAATTTTTTTGGTTTCATTTAGATTTATTTTGAGGAAGATATCTGATGCCCTAGGCAGGGTTACCAGTTTTGATTCTGGTTTATGATAGAAAATATGGGTCTTGGTTCAGAATACATAATTCATAATCTGCTTATTGGATTGGTTTCAGATTTGGATATGTTTTAGAATTACTAATTTGGAACAATTACTCCAAAAGGTTTTTCAAGAAGATATATATAACTTAATTTATGAACAATGCAATCAGACATAGCAATCTGATTGTGTGAGTGAAGATGTTGTCTTTATCGGTGTATAATGTTAGGGTTCTTTGTTGTAATCTTTGAGATGTTCTTGGTTCCTTGAGGGTGTACCAGCATATTTTGAATCCCTTGAGTTGAACTAAGATTCTTTGAAGATAAATACAGAGGGCTCTGCATCAGTGCCCACAGATGAGATATTTGATGTCCATCCCAGTCACTTTCAGGAGAGATCATCAGTGTTAACAGAGCCAACACAGCCAATTAACCTGGGCACAGAAGAACATCCTCATGTGATACATCTGGTGCAATCATTGTCACTTGAAGAAAAGGAACAATTCATTGCCTTTTTCAAAGGAAAGAAAATAAATTTTGCCTGGACATATTCTGACATGCTAGGATTGGATCCTGATCTTATTATGCATCATTTTTCCATAACACCAGGCATAAAACCAGTTAAACAGAAGCTTCAAAAAATGCATCCTCATGTTGCATTACTGGTCAAAGCCAAATTGGAGAAACTTCTGAAGGCTGGTTTCATCCGTGCAATTGATTATGCTGAATGAATATCCAATATTGTCCCTGTGTCTAAGCATGATAAGTCTATCAGAGTTTGTACAGAATTTCGTGATCTTAACTTGGCATGTCCTAAAGATGATTTTCCACTCCCTAATATTGATATGATCGTGGACATGATAGCTGGTTATGAGATGTACTCACTTATGGATGGTTTTTCTGGATACAATCAGATAAAAATTGTGCCAGAAGATCAAGAGAAAATAGCTTTCACATGTGCATGGGGGACCTTTTGTTGGAATGTGATGCCATTTGGTTTAAAGAATGCTGGAGCTACGTATCAGCGGGTTGTTACTACAATTTTCCATGACATGATGCATAGAACTATGGAGGACTATGTTGATGATACTTTGGTCAAAAGCGCTAAATGCAATACTCATTTGCAAGATTTGGGACCAATCCTAGATCGTATGGAAAAGTTTAGTCTTTGGCCCAATCCTAAGAAATGTGCATTTGGTGTCACATCAGGAAAACTGTTAGGATATATTGTTTCTGCAAAGGGAATCAAAGTAGATCCAAAAAAAGTACAAGCAATAATGGACATGCCACCACCTCGAAACATCAGTCAGATGAGAGGACTACAGGGAAGGCTTCAATCTATTCACAGATTTATTTCACAATTGGCGGATAAATCACAACCCTTCACAAAGACCTTACATAAGGGTGTGAAATTCAATTGGAGCCAGGATTGTGAGCAAAGCTTAACATAGATTAAATAATATCTTGTCAATCCACCAATCCTGATGCCTCCTATGCATGGGAAGCCTTTGCTTTTATACATATCAGCCACTAAAACATCTTTGGGAATCCTGTTGGCTCAGGAAGACAATGATAACAAAGAAAGAGCTATTTATTACTTGAGCTGAACATTGGTCTCTTATGAGAAAAACTATATTATTATTGAGAAAACTTGCTTGGCAATTGTCGTTGCTTCCCAAAAGTTGAGACACTACATGCTTGCCCACACTACACAGCTTGTGGCTAAAATAGATCCATTAAAGTATTTGCTCAGTAAGGAAGCTCTCATAGGAAGATTAGCTAAATGGGTCATGATACTAAGTGAATTTGAAATCCAATATGTTGAATGCAAAGCTATAAAGGGATAGGCAATTGCAGACCAGCTGGCTGAGGTACCCATACAGAGTCTTCTACCAATAAACATTGATTTTCTAGATGAGTCAATTCTAACACTCACTCACCATACATGGGTTATGTTCTTCGATGGGTCCTTCACACAACAAGGATCAGGTGCTAGATTACTTTTCATCACACCACAGAAATACTCATTTCCCAAAGCATACAAGATTCTATTTCCTTGTACAAATAACATTGTTGAATATGAAGCTTTGATCAATGGTATGAAAATTGCAGCTGAATGGAGAGTAGATCAGTTGGATATCTTTGGTGACTCTCAGCTTCTCATCAACCAAGTAAATGATGTGTATCAAACAAAGGATGAAAAACTAATTCCTTACAAATGCATGGTTGATGACTTGATGAAATATTTTGCACACATCACCTTCCAACAGGTTCCACGCATAGATAATAAAGCGGTTGATGCCATGGCCACTCTGGCCTCCCTTCTACAAATGCCAAAAAATGATCTCTGACACGAGTTCTTGGTGGAAGCGTTACACTACCCAGCCTATGACACACCTGATTCCAAGATGATATGTTCTATTATAGGACAAGAATCATCTTGCTACCATCACATCTATTCCTACCTTCGTAATCAAACCATTCTGGAAGGTCTAACCCAAAATGAGAAACGTTACCTAATCTGTAATGCTACACATTATGTCATTATTGCTAACGATCTGTATAGGAGAGGTCTTGACGAAACACTACTTAGGTGTTTAGAACCCAACGAGTCCAAATGCGCACTAATTGATGTTCACGAAGGCATTTGCGGATCTCATTCTGATGGCCTAACACTAGCTCGCAAACTCCTTCGTGCTGGTTACTGCTAGCCTAAAATGGAGCAAGAAGCTATTAAATATGCTAGGTCCTGCAAACAGTGTCAGCTACACAGGAATCTCATTCACGCTCTAGCTAGAGAGTTGATTCCCTCTACTACAACATGGACATTTCAACAATGGTCCTTTGACTTGGTGGGACAGATTCACCCAACCTCTTCTAATGGACATAAGTTCATTATCACCGCTACAGATTAATTCACGAAATGGGTAGAGGCAGTCCCTCTCACAATTGCTGATGGCAAAACTATAGCGCTTTTTATCACAAACTACATCATCTGTAGATATTGTATACCATCCTCAATCATTACTGACAATGGAGGACAGTTCAAAAATAAAGACCTTAAGAAACTGTGCAAGAAATTCAAGATTACATAGCATTGGTCTTCCATTTATTACCCCAAGGGTAATGACCAAGCTGAGGCATCGAATAAGGAAATCCTCAAAATTCTTCATCGCACAGTCAGTAAGTCAGGAAGAGACTAGCATCTCCAGCCCTATGGGCATATAGAACAAGCATTAGAACTCCAACGGGCATGACTCCTTTTGCATTGGTATATGGGGTGGATGTTGTGCTTTCGATAGAGGTCGAGATTCCTAGCTTGAGAATCTCTATGAAAGGTCTTATCACAGATGATGACTATAGGATAGCCCGGCTTCAAGAGCTTGTGTTACTGGATGAACAATGACAAGTGGCCTGTGATCATCTACAGGCATATCAACAAAGAATGGCATGAAGCTACAATAGGAGAATTAGGCCACGTGACTTCCAGTTGGGTGATCTCGTCCTGAGAGAGAATCGTAAGAATCAACAACAATGAATGCAAAAGGGAAAGTTTGAACCAAACTGGCTAGCTCCTTACATCATTACTGTAGTATATGGATCTGGCGCCTATCAACTTTCCACAACCGAAGGAGAAGTGCTTAAAGAGCCTATGAACACTCTCCACCTGAAGTGGTTTTATAGTTGATTCAATCTCAGCAAGCTCTCTGTACATATCTAAATGTCCTGAAAAAAATCCTAAAAATCAGAAAAAGTCCTAAAAAAAAAATTTAAAAAAATAAAAATAAATAAAATAAAATTGAAAAATAAGAAAAGTGCCATTGGTGAAAACCTGGAAATAGGCATCATGGTAGCAAAAAAAGGAAAAAACTTGCCACGAAGGTGAAAACCTGGTAAACAAGTGCCTCTTGTTCTCAATGCTCCATCTTGCAGCGCATCTTCTGGTTACTCTGTATAGTCACTTTCATGCTTTCGCTTTCCTACTTTTCCTGCTCATGTATCCATGGATTGAGTCTGGTCATAGGTCAGGGGCATTCCCCCCTTAGTGTTACTTTTTTGAGATTCTCCTCATAGAATCTCCTACACGACAGTCACCAGTCGTTCTGACTGTGTCTGCCTACTGTCGATAGTGTCACTCTTTTCGAGATTCTCCTCATAGAATCTCCTACGTGACAGTCACTAGTCATTCTGACTGCGTCTGCCTACTATTGCCAGTGTCACTCTTTTCGAGATTCTCCTCATAGAATCTCCTATGTGACAGTCACCAGTCATTTCGACTGCGTCTGCCTACTGTTGCCAGTGTCACTCTTTTCGAGATTCTCCTCATAGAATCTCCTACATGATAATCACCAGTCGTTTCGACTGCATCTGCATACTGTCACTAGTGTCACTCTTTTCGAGATTCTCCTCATAGAATCTCTTTCGCAACAGTCACCAGTTGTTTCAACTGTGTCTGCCTACCATTGCTCGGGTCATGTCTCAAGATTCCTTTATGGAAGATCTCTTTTGCGTCAGTCACTAGTTGTCCTGGTTGTGTCTATCTACTGTCGCTTAGTCCTTCTTAGGTTCTTCATGGTGAAGATTCCTCTCTGACCTCAGTCACCAGTCGTACTGACTGTGTCTACCTACTGTTGTCACCCTACTAAAGAGATTTCTTTCTTATATGTTCTGGACATTGACACTTGACATTAATCCCGAAAACATTGAACTCAAAAAAAAAATGATATACTTGTTTGGATATGCTAAGCATTTTCTTTGTTTTCTTTGTTTTGCTTTATCATATCTCTTCGAGCAACTCGATGATGTCATCTTCGACTAGAGAAGTAATGACTGGGGGCATGATCTTTTTCTTTGCTTTCTGTTTGCGGTTTAGTTCTAAATAAGTTGATTTATTCCTATAAGAGGGGTGTCCACTATAAGAGCCTCCATCTCGTATTGGATGGTTGTATGTACCTCGACTCCTTTTATACAGATACATCAATGACATTGGTTCTTCTTGTTGTTTGTTGGAGTGAACTCTTCATGCTATAGTACATACTTATACTCGTCCTATTAAGTGAACATACAGGTCACTGCGAGTATATCTAGCACATTTTTGTCTCAGGTTAAGGTCATTGCGGACAAAATGAATACTGAATACTTAGCATAAGAGGAATCTCCCATGTGTTTGGTGTGTCTTTCATGCAAGCAACATTCAGGTCATCCTAGCATTCATGATTTGATGCTTATGTTAACTTGCTACATTAAAAGGGACAAAATGTTCTAGTCATTCTAGCTTCTTGCACCTCGAATGCTTACATTTAATCTCGACATCCCAATAACGTATGTTATATTCATATTTTCATGATTGCTGTTGGGACTAAAAATTGCATGCTTCATTTTTAGTCACATTTTGAAAATTTTGGAAAATCATGTCCTAAAGTGCCTTTTATGCATGTGGTCAGTTGGTAGCTTGAGGCCTAGATGGTGTTTGAGTGGCTTAACACCTTTCATTTGACATATGCATATGATCCACAATGTTATTTTTCCATCCCGAATCATTCTGTGAAGTCCCATTTTGAGCTAGTGTCAAAATTTGCAATTCTACCAAGTGTCAAATAGCGATCAGAGGCCTAGTTTGCATCTGAATATCTTTTACCCAGGACTGTGTCATGACTAGTCACTTTGGGGATGTTTAGTGTGTATAACAAAGAACCTATGTTTCAATTTTCAAGTCTTTTCGAATCCGTTTGACTAGGTTTTGCACCCCGCAAAGTTGGTCATTTACTGTTTTGTGCATTTAACTAGTTGATCACAATTCTGGGAAGCCCTGTTCGACCAATCATATCTTTGACCCAGTTGACCCAAATGAAAAAATCCTTTTTGCATTGTGTTCTAGGGGTAAGACACTTCATATGTTCCAATTTTGAGATCATGTCGAATCCATTTGATCAGTTTGCTAACATGATCAAAAACCCAGTTTGCATTGTTTTGTTACGGCTACGGTATCCAGATTGATCCGTACCCCTGTTCGGCATGTTATAACTTTGATCGTGTGATTGGCTAGCCTAAATGGATTGTACCATTGTGTTGTGTCCTAGAAATCCTTGAATTATGCCAGTTCTTAAGTCATGATGAATCCATTTGCATACTTTCTTATGTCCGTACATTTGCCAAAAATCACTTTTGGACACATTTGCCAGTTAAAATTTCCAAGTGCCTGTTTTCGGAAATTCGTCAAATGTGCCCTGTGATTCTTCATGAGCCCAAAACATGGAATTATATTCTCTTCATGGCAAAGAACTTATATCCTAGTTTTCAAAACCCCAAGTGATCAATAACCCAGTTTATAATGCCGAACCCGAGCCCAGTTTATGTTTTTTAACATTGTTTGCCTGCAGAGTAATTGAAGTATGGATGTTCGGCAATTAAAATCTCTTGACTGGGAATCCATCATGGGTTGAAAATTTGCAGTGTGATAGAGTATGCAGGATTGAACACTCATGCCGATTTTCGTGGCTTGGTAACTTGATTGGATCAAGTTTTAATTACAACCGGCTGGCCTCCAGACACTAATTCACAATTTGTATAATTGATTAAAAGTGAGTTTAAAATAATGAATTGATGATCATTATGCATATGATTCAATCTTATGACAAAGTAAATGGTGGAAATGGTTTCTTAAAAGCAAAATACAAGGAGCATGTGAAGATTCAAGAAAGAGAGAATTTGGAAAGTGTTCCATTAAAGAGGTTTAGAGGATCACAATATGATGCTGATTTGCCGGCAATTTCAAAAGATAGTATTAATCAAGAAATTTCCACATCAATTAAAATCCACGAGCACAATGAAGCTTTTTGTTGTGAGTTTGCACATTGAATTAAGGAAAAGATTGCATAAAGGTTGCTCTCTCCCACATTGTAGTCTCAATTTGAAAGTTGCAGCTGAGAGGTAGTTTTCAACATAGAAGATGTGCTCCATGTCTGGAGAAAACAAAGAGGACAGCAGCAAACATCCACAGAGGAAGAAGCATCCACGTTTTTCAGAGAAATGAACAAATTTGTTGGTGAAACAAAGCTCAAGGTAGCATGTGATTCACGTTTTTGCAGCAAGCAATCAATAAAAGACCATATGTGCATACAAAAGGAAGCAAAGAACCCCCATTTTTCAAGCCCATGGCTTCTCTAAAGGTGCAACCACGTTTTTGAAGGGAGTAGCAGCATTTTAAATGACCATGTGCATAAGAAATGACCATTACAATGAAAAGTCTGTAGATTCATAGCAAAAACGACCAGCAAGATGGAGTTTCATGTTTGGAATAAGAAAATTCATGCATTTAGCAATCACAGCAAACACAAAGAGCAAGAACCATTGAAGAACATTATCCCACATTGAGCAAGTGGGAAGTATTTTTAGTCTTTATATGCTTTTGCACCCAAACATATAGTGTCAACAAGACAAAGCATTTTGAAAAGGCAAGGTAGGTGCACGTGGGTCCCAGTCAGCTAGAAGGAGTGAAGTAAATTTTGAAAGAAAATGCATGCCCAAATGATGACGTCAGCAGCTTATAGGCGGCCGGAAAAGTCAAAAATCTGGCAGGTCGCTATGTCGCTTGCCGAAAAATCTTGAAAAATTCGGCTAGCGACATAGCGAGGTCGTCGGAAAACTCAGGAATCCGGCAAGAGTCAACAGCCAATCAGAAAGTGACACGTGGCATTGGTCAAACCTGGAGTTGACCCGAAATTAAAGAGGCTAGAAAAAATAAAATGATTTTAAAATTTTCATTTTAAAATTATTTTGCCAAGAAACTGACATGGACTTCTTTTTTTTTAAATAAAGTTTGAACTTCTGATATAGTTTTAACTTTTGAAAGTTCATATATTTGTGAAATATTGTCATAGAGACATAAACAGAGGCCTAATTTTCAAACGGCCATATCTGGGGAAATTTTTAACCGAATTAGGCACTCCAATATACCGTTGGAACCGGGAGAACCTGAACTTTCCAAATCTGGAGTTTTTTTTTGCACAGGTGCTTCTTGGTTCAAGTTATAGGACAATTTGTGAAATCAAAGGCATTGGCGACAGAACAGGCTGAGTTCTTTAGTGATAATTAAGATTGGTTAGAGGATGGTTTTAGGGGTTAGTTGCAATCTTAAGGTGAAGAAAATCAATTTGAGGTTGTTTCCTTGGCTTCTTGAAATCACATTGTAACTAGTTTTTCACTTCTTACCGTGAATGCATCAAGAATCAGTTGCATCTTTTCATCATTACTTTTTCAGATATTTTGATGCCTTTGAGAGGTATAATGATGAAGATTTGATCTGCCAGTTGATAGAGAGAGGGAAGAAAGAGGTTTTTCAGTTATAGAGGATTGGATTTCAAGTGGACACCTGGCAATTGCATATCAGATCCGGGAATTCATTTCTTGCTATATCTTTCTTTCTTTCTTCACTTTTTAGGGGTTCCAATTTTTGGGAAGAAAAAGTTCATTGCTGTGATACCATTGGGGATTCCAGTTTTTGCACTGTGAGACCATTGGTTCCAGTATTTTGACATGTTTCCATGACTGTGACACCATTTTCTTCAGCAGAACTCTCATGTGAACAGCATTGTAGAGATAATATAGATAGTTCTGAGATATTAGGTTGTTTCATGTTTTAATTTTATGCATCTGAATGTATAGTTTCAAGGAAAGGAATACATATGAGCAACAATTTCACTAGTTTTGTTTTGGTTCTTGTCTCCTGTCTCAGCAATCTGTAAGTCTTATGTGGTTTTGGAACAAAGATTTGAGACCCATTTGCATCCCTTTCAAGTTGTATGTTTGATGTATTTTGCTGTTGGACCAAAGGGCCAAGTAAATGCTCAATATGTTTAAACAAGGTTACTGGTTGTTTGAGAAGGATATTTTGTGAGAATGAGACCTAAATGAACACTGATGTCTGAATCACAAGGTGGTTGGATAGATCTGATGTCTGGGTATATGAAATACGCCCTGATGTCACAGATGTATGTTTTGAATTCATGGAATTGCCCAATGGAGTAGGCACTGATCAGTTATAGGATCACTAGTTATACTGTTGCATTTTTGAATTTTTGTTGAATCAACATCTTTAATCAAATGAATTTCCCTTTCATGTTGAAGAGCTCTAAACAGAATGCCCTCACTCAGCTTATGAATTTCATTGTTTTGCATCTAGCTACTGTAGATATACGTTATTTCATAAGTTATTAGGAGAAATAAGGGTTTCTATCTGCTTTGCATTAGATTCAGTGTATGCTTTGACAACTGGTACCATATAAAGAATCTATAGGTCCAACCGCCTAGGTTTTGCAGAGCCTAAAGTGCAGAAGGAGTATAGCCTTATAGTTGGCCTGGTGTCTGAATGGATGTGTTGATAATGGGAGTTAGCTGCCCCTAGATGCATCTTGTTCTCATCAGGGTAATTGGAAATAGGTAACATTTTCAAACACCAACAATTGCAATGTCAATGAAAATTGTATAACATACGAGCTTTATTTTTATCCAATGATGATAAATCATCGAGGCTTGGTAACCAGACCTAAGGTTGTATTTAACATAGTCTTGCATTACATACTCCATTTGCATTAGCATGTAATTCGATGGTAATTCTATTCATACTTTACATGCATCAGATTCCTCCATGGCTGCACAAGCATTTGATTCGTCGATTCTCGCTCCTCAATGGAATACCTGTGACTGTCAAACAAAAACACACAACACTACGTCAGATGTCAGCTCATACATATGCATTCTATCTAAACATACATCTCATGTACATCAAAGAAAAACCAAACAGACAATGACATGTACACAGGAATACTCGGCTCAAAATCTCATATATATATATATATGTGTATATATCAAAGAATGGGTCAGTACAAAAATGGGTGCTACTCAAGCGCAATCGATCAAAAATGATACATGAGGTGCTGGCACACCAATCGATACATAGCCAGAGATCAAAATCAAAAATTAGGCACAGAGCATCTAACTCTGTCTCAAACTCTCACCTCCAAGGGGAGCAGGAGGAGCAGGGGCAGTAGGTGGCAGATGCGGTGGTGGCATATCCGGCCTGACAAGAGGTCGTGCACCTCCAGAATCTCGTGCGTACTACGAAGATCATTGCACCTGCAATGTCTCATCTGGCATGGCACTGGTGTACGCAGCATAATAATATGTAGCCTGAGCAGATTGGAAGTAGATCTCATCCTGTGCCAGCTCTAGCCTCCGCTCTGCAGTCTCTGCACGCTCTCTCTGACGATCTGTCTCTCGTTGTCACTCTACCAGCTGTGCATCCCTGACTGCCAATGCAATCTATAACTCTCCCAATTGTCGAGAGGCCGCATGAACCCGCTCTCAGTACCGCCATACCGCATCCTGTACCCCACTTGCCGGTTGATCTGGCATATCCTCATCAACCATCTCTAGTGGAGGCACCTGATGTTGTGGGACCTCCTGTTGAGGGGCCTGCTCCTCTATCCTCTGCCTCCTCCACCGACTATGCCCTGCCCCACTACCCCCAACACCTAGGTCTGATCCCATCTGACATGGAGGAATAGGTATCTTTTGTACCCGATGCTGGACCTATGGTGGCACCTATGGCCGTGCCTATTGCTGCTGGGGCACCTGTCCCTGCCCCTGTACCTGCCCTGCCATCCCTAGTGGATCTGTGAAGCATGGGAATGGATAGCTCATCAAAAATTCCTTATATGCAGGCATCATCCTTGCATCTACTACCTTTGGCAGGTAGTCCCACTGAACAGTAGCCAAACTACGAATATCTATCATGGATCATCCTGGATCCATCCGTGGATGCCATCCTTGCTCAATATCTCTTTGTACCCTGGCATAGGCATAGTACTCAGCTGAAATGTCCTGTGGTCGGCCATACTGCCGCCACACTCGTGAGATCATGAATCTCTCTATAACGGATGTCGTCCTACCTGCCAGCGGTCGAGAACTAAACATCCAGGGTAGCTCTCTTGGGGCATCATCCCAGTCCTCTGTCTCTCTCCAAGGTTGCCATATAATAGACACCAAGTCATCAAGATGTGTCTGCCAGTGCTTAGTCTTACCCAGGTGGGCCTGGGTAATATGCCCTCGATATTTGCAAATGTAGGCTCCATGGGCTCCCGAGAATCCTCAAAAATTGGCCTACATACAAGGAGATGCTCCCAGGCCCAGATCTGTAGCACATACACACCTGCTACCATGGTCTTCTTCTCTTGGAAGATGACCTCATGCATCTCATAAAAAAGATGGGCCAACATGCACTGACCCCACCCAAAGATCTCAGGTGCCTCAACCATCCTACGGAGCATGACACCCCATCCACACTCCAATCCATGCTGTCCCCTGTCAGGACATAAGAAGCAGCTCAAGAAAATACCCAACATGGATGCCAACCTGTGTGTGGGTCCATAAGTATGCATCAACTCATCCTAGCTGATGGCTCTGCCTCTCGATAGCTCTCTCCCGAATACAATGGAAAGTGCCTCTGTCCCTAATCGAAGCACTGTATCATAGATGACTCGGGCACCATGAAATGAGATCCTCAGTATCCTCCAAATATCCTCTAGGGTAATCGTCATCTCACCCATCGGAAAATGAAATGTGTTTGTCTTCGAATGGAAACGCTCTACCAAAGCAGTCAATAAGTCGTGATTCACCATCATGGCTAGAATCTAGCATAGTGAAGACAAACCCAATTAGGCAATGTGTGCCCGATCTGCATCATCCAAACTCTGCAATAACTCTCCATATGGAAGATTATGAGATTTGAATGAAATGTCTCCGAAGACCTCCTACATGTACTACAAAAAAATGATAAACAAATGATCAGTAACAAGTCAAAACGACGCATTAAAATGAAATTAAATGCAATTTCTAAGTGCGAAATCACAAAACTGTCATAGGATTTCGTGCGAGATTCGTGAAATCTCGCGTGAAGACATACAGTTTCATGCAAAATAGTTCTTTCTTTGCGCGAAGAATCTAGCTTTCACGCGAAAAAAGATCTCCTCATGCAAAGATAGATCTTCTCGCGTGAGAAAAGAGGCTCTCACGCGAAACAAGAATTGCCTCATGCGAAGAATCTCTACCTTCGCGCGAAACCAAAATTGCCCCGCACGAAGATTCTTTGGCCTCGCGTGAAGAAACAGTGTATCCTATTTCTTCGTGCAAAGAAAGAAGATCTTCACACAAGAAGAGACTGGTCTCGTGTGAAGAAAGATTTCACAAACCTAAAACATGCTAAAAATGTGCATAAATGAACTCGAAATGCATGAAAATGAAAGTACGAAGATGGGAAATCGATGACTCACCGATGTTCTGTAGTCTGTTGGCCGGCTGTGTCATCTGGAGTGCTCAAAATGATGATATCTCAAGTTCACTGCCATGTCTCTATCAAAGCTCAAAATCACTACAAGACAAAAGCACAAATGAATTGAAAATGACCCTTCGAGCCATTATATAGGTGTTGACCAAATTTTTCAAAGTGCTCGAATTTGTGCAAAAATTGCACCTCTGGCTAATTGGACCGTTCTGGATCCATTTTTGGGATCAAATTCAAAATCTGACAGACCTAAGAGCCTTAAGAATGCATTTTAAAATTTTGGGGACCGACATGATCGAACGCTTGTGTAGCCCAAATCTTTCTGATACTTTATGATTCTTGGAATCCTTTTAATTTTACATTCTCTATATTTTCAAAATTCATTTTGAAAATAGTCAACTTAAGTCAATTGTGGCTGAATCAGGTCAACTTTTGGTCAAACTTGGTTTTTTGCGACTTCACAATCATTTCAAATCAACCCAATCTTTAGATCATTCTGATCTCTTCTAGATTCTCCTGACATGATATACTGCTTCAATCATATTTCTGGTGTGTCATCTTTCGATTTCACTCTCGAAGGGGCAGGATGATTACATCATTAAATACTTATTGCTCGGGGCATCTAGTTCCCATCTTATGTCCTAGTCACTTGGGGCATCTCATCACTTGGGGCATATTGTTCCCTTCTATCTGGCATCTCTGCCATCTATCTTATCTGAAGCTGAGGAATTTGTTAAACATATCAAGCATCTACATGAGGAGGTTCAAGCACACATTACCAAGATGAATCAAGAATATAAAGCTAGGGCTGATCAAAGGAGAAGACATAAGGAATTCCAAGTAGGGGATCTAGTCATGGTGCACTTATGAAAAGAAAGATTTCCAGCCGGTACTTACAACAAGCTGAAAATTAAGAAATTTGGCTCCTACAAAATTATGAAGAAACATGACTCAAAAAATGTATATGAGGTGGAGCTGCCAGATGGTATTCACATTTCTCCTATTTTCAACATTGCAGATTTGACAGAATATCATGATGATGGTGCAGATGAGGAGCTGGTGTTAGAGCCATGTCCAATTCCTGCTTCTAAGAAGGAGGAGATAGAAGACATTCTAGATCATCATGTGGGTAGGAGTACCAGAAATAGGCAGTATGAAGAGTATTTGGTCAAGTGGAAAGGACGACCAATAGAGGACTCAACTTGGATATCAGCAGCTGAGGTTTCCCATTTGGGATTTCCTCTACCATTCATAAAGTGATAGGGTCACTTTTCAATCTACCCTGGGTGTCTGATGCAGGAGCATCCAGAGGTATAAGGGCAATCCTGTGTCACCCAAAAAAAAAAAATACTTAGACTTAGTTTTTGTTTCATGTGTTTTCATTTTTGGATACCCATTTGGGTCAAATAAAGGTTCCAACCCTCACAGTTCCACTATCAATGTTCTAGGTCAGTGTATTTGAGCCCCTTGGGGATACTTGAAAAAGCCAAAAAAAATAGGAGCATGTAATTAAGCCATCATTTTGGTGAACTAGGAGGTGTAAATTAGCTAGATGAATGTAATTGTAATTTAGAGCATTCCAAAAAAAGAATCAAATCAAAAGGCCCCACAGTTTGAAAGTTATTGCAGTTTTTTGAGTTTTGAAGACCTCCTAAGAATGCTTCAAAGTCAAGTTAGGGGCATTAAATGACCTCAAAAAGGGCCAAAAAATGGGGGACGAGCGATGCTATCCATAGGGCTATAGAGCGCTTCGAGAGCTTTTCAAAAATGTAAACGGTTCGTCAATCAGAGCTACGGTTCAAAAATTATGCCTCCCGAAAGTTCGGTTACCATTTTTGGATTCTTCTTGATTTGCACCTGTAATACCTCAAAATTGGCTCATTGCCATTGTACCAATTCTGGTCTATTTCTGATCAATCCCAAAGCCCTATTCTAATAGGCAATTCTCATTCTGCTATTCGCTACTTGACTTAATTGTCAGATGCAGAAAAACCCTAATCTGCATTCATCATATTTCTTATTTAATTCCTATAGTATGTACTCATATTAGTCGCATTAAACCTACTTGATTAATATTTAATTTAATTATTAAGTATTTATACTTTAATTAAATTAAATTATATCCTAAGGCTAATGTACTATGGAATTAAATTTATTTAATTTAATAAATACGCCTATCTTAATTAATTAAATGTAATTATTTAATTAAATGAGAAAGGTATTTCTAATTAATTAAAAAAAATTATTTAATTAAATGGAGTACTTACTTCTAAATAATTAAACAAAGTTATTTAATTAAATGGGAAGCCATTCCTAATTAATTAAATGAAGTTATTCAATTAAACAAAAGTGTCTCTAAACAATTAAAGATTATTTAATTAAATAGAAAAAGTAATTATGAGAGCATATCTCATTTTATTAAATTAAATATCTCAACAAAATCTCTCTTCAGTTCAAAAAGGGAAATTTCCAGTTCACTATTGATCAAAAATGAGTTAAATCAGTTAACTCCTTTTTCTACTCAAATTAAAATAGTTAACTCCTTATTTTACTCAAATTAAGTATGTTAACTCCCTTTAATTTGGGAATCTCCCTTTATGACTGAACCTCATCTTCAATCCTGACCATTGATCTGAATCGATCTCAACCGTTGATGGATTCTAGGAGAGTCTATTTAAGAGACCCTCATCTCTTCATTTTGAGAGGATGAATTGATTTGCTATCAAATTGCTGTTGAAATTCATGCTCACATTTACTTACATTTCTTGCATACATTCTCATTCTTAGTTTAATCTCATTTTACTTTAATCATGCATATGCTTAATCTAGTTTACTTTATTTGTTCTTAGATTACATTGCATCTTTCATTTTAGAGTAATTTGCATACTCATTCTTAGCCTAATTCCATTGTCAAATCCTTTGTTCTTAGAGGGTCTGGTTGCCTGCACCTTGATTCTGAGGATATTAACAGGCAAAATCCCTTTAGATAGAAGGCAACAGGTCACTTTGCAGGTCGATTTTTGGATGAACAATCCAATGTTCATTCTGAGATGAATCCACATGCAATGATCGTGTTGAAGTGTGTGTGTTAGCATAGGCCGCATTTTCACATATATAGCGCCGACTTCTAACGCAGCTTCTGGAGCCTTCTATTTGGTCGGTGGATTCGTACTAGCACTTTCTAGAATGTATTCCTACTCCTTAACCCTCTAGGGTCTATTTAAGGAGATTTATGGCATTGTTAAAGGCAGTTCGGAGTGGAGTTTGAGAGGGGGTACTAAAAGGAGAAAACTATCTCCAGATTTATGCTATTGTAAGCCCTTAGGGCATGTTATGAAGTTTATTTTCTCTACACTGTTTGTACTAGCTTATTTTCCCAGTTAATATAATTTCCCCTTTTCTATTGTGTCCATTCTATGCGTGGGTTGTGTCCTCATCATTAATGCTCTATATACAATGGTGAGGTCTACTTTGGCTCTAGATGCTCTCAATAATTGTAGATACTTTGGATCTAAATCGTGGCCCTCTAAGAGGTGAAGCAAAAAGGCTCTTTAATGGCTATGAAATGAAGCTCCCTCTACTCTGATACCATGTAAGAATTTACCTTA
The DNA here is from genome assembly GCA_028749045.1 of Cupressus sempervirens. Lineage (NCBI taxonomy): Eukaryota > Viridiplantae > Streptophyta > Pinopsida > Cupressales > Cupressaceae > Cupressus > Cupressus sempervirens. The sequence goes on from CM053783.1 coordinate 615,347,445, forward strand.
GGGCAAAATAACACCAAGATCAAGAAGCTCAAACACTAGCACAAAATGGACCAAAAATGGATGACCAAAATAACAACAATACGAATATCATATGTCTATATACACACTAGAAGTGTCTATATATAAAGGCATCTAGGATGACTGGGAGTCAGCAAAGTGATAAGCCTCACAACTAAGCACATGTCCACCAAGAGTGGATTATCCTCCATTGAGCATAGAATTTAGTGTGATGATGAGAGGATAAGCTTACATAGGTGTATCTTGTAAAGAGATGTTGTAGACACCATGTTCTTAATTAGAGTGCAAACAATTGTGTTGTCTACATGACAACTTAGATGATTATGCAAGCTCTTGTATTGTCAACAAGACAACTCATCTAACTATACACACTTCTAGGTGTCTATATGATAAATAATAAAATAATGCATTTAACCTAAGTAAACTTAAGTAAAGTGCAATAATAATTTATTATTTACACTAACAAAAATATTAGAGTTGATGAATTTGTAGAACAGAATGAAGAGGAATGCAAGAAAGAACCTAAAGATTACAAAAATTTTGTCTACATTTACAAATATGAACCTAGCATATTACCTAAACCATAGAAGGAGGATGTCAAGTATCAGTAACTAAACACTACTAAGGTTCAATAGAAGAGTTATGTCAAGCATCAGTAGACTACCAAGAATCATGCTATAGGAGTTGAGTTGCAGATAGAAGAATTGAACATTAAAGAGAGGGGGCCATACACTAGACAAACCAAGCCGAGTTGCAACTAGAATTACTTGAAATTAAAGAGAAAGAAGAAATAAGTGAAATACATGAAGAAGAAAGAATACTTGAACCTAGCTTAGCAAAATATGTGAAGAGGAATCATACCCCAAACAAAATCATTGGAAGCAAATATTCAAGAGTCATGAAAAGTTGAGAAATGATACATGTTTGTTATGTGAGGTTGAACCAAAATCAATTAAAGAAGACTTGGAGAATGAAGATCAAACAGAGAAAAATAAGACATCGACATTGGTAACTAGACCAAATGACAAGAATGCAATTGGAACCAAGTGGGTATTCAAAAACAAGATAAATGAGAAAGGTGAAGTCACAAGGAACAAAGTAAGATTAGTTTGTAAGGGATATATGTAAGAAGAAGGAGTTGGCTATGGAGAGACAAATTGCCCCAATTACAAGGTTGGAAGGAGTGCAAACTTTGCTTGCATATGTTGCTTACAAAGGATTCAAGGTATACCAATGGATGTTAAATTTTTAATATTTGAATGAAATCTTTTAGGTAGAAGTCTACATTAGAAAAAATAAAGGATTTGATGATACTAGAGAAAGGAATATAGTATGAAAATTATATTGGTTTGAACCAAGCACCTAGAGCCTGGTATGAAAACTTACACACTTATTTGGTAAAAATTGGTTTTGCAAGAAGTAAAGAAAATAGCAATTTTTACCTGAAAAGTGAATCTAAAAGTAATATATTGCTAGCTTGAATATTTTTTTATGATATCATATTTGGAGGAGAAGATTTGATGTGTAAATCATTTTCTAATGTGATGAAAAAGGAATTTGAGATATCAATGTTTGTTGTTTTATAGATTTATTAAATGAAGAAGGTTATTTACATTACATAATCAAATTATATCAAGGAGATATTGAAAAAAATTATAATGGAGGATTCAAAACTAGTTAGAACACCTATGGTTACTAGTCATAAATTGTCAAAGAATGATAATTCAGTTCAAGTGAATCAAACATTATACAGGTCAATGATTGGAAAATTGTAATATGTTGTACATAATACACCTAATATTGCATTAGTTGTTGGTATTGTTGCTATATTTTTTTCTTATTCTAGAGAAAATCATATGATGGCAATAAAAAGAATCTTGATATATATAAAAGGAATAGAAGACTATGGATTGTGGTATTAAAAAGAGTGATAAGTTTCAGCTAAAGGTTTATATAGATGTTGATTGGGTAGGAAATATTGATGAAAGAAAGAGTACAAGTTGAGGTGCTTTCTTTCTAGGAAGGAGATTGATTTCATGACAAGCAAGAAGCAAAATTATATTTCTCAATTCACAATAGAAGTTGAATATATTATTGTAGTAGTCAATTATTCAAAAATTGTATGGATCAATCAATTGTTGAAAGGTATGAAGGAAGAAATTATTGAATGTATTGTCATATGTTGTGATAATACAAGTACTATAAACATATCTAAGAATCATGTGATGCACACAAAGAAAAAATGCATTGATATCAAGTATCATTACTTGAGAGAGCTAGTTCAAGACAAAGAAGTGATATTGGAGTATGTAAACACAAAGGAGTCGAAAGATGATATATTCACTAAGGCATTGGCTAAGAATTCTTATGACTATCTAAGAGGTAAGTTAGGGGTGATTCCCCTATATAAAGAAAGTTCAGAAGAGATGTTGCATTGCATCAAATGATATGATCATAATATCTTGCACATTGATGCAGGAAGTCACACTTTAGGAGATGCCTAAAGATTGTGAAAGGATGGATCAAAGTATGAAGCAAATGAGACTGTAAAGAGTCAAGAAAAAGAGAAAGTGGCATTTCCATATTAGCCAGACAGTGACATATTAAAGAAGTTATACATATGAATGGCTGATGTCTTTGGTATTGTTTTCAAAGAGGGAGAATATATTATGGAGTTACCATCCTATACCTCAATGAAAGAGGGAGAATTCATATCATAAAGAAGAGTATGTGCTGAGATCAAAAGAGGAAGACATATGAACCTAGATGCATATTAGAGGGTGAATAGAACTAGAGGTGAACTTCTAATACATTTAGTAATATAAATAGTGTTAGCATTGTAAAGAATTTACAATTGATATCATAGAGGCAGAAGTGTAAGTGAGTGCAAGATGAGAATCAAAATGAAAATAATGATATATCATGAGAATGTCTTTTGCATTTGCATGGTAACTAGAGGTATTTCTATCAATGTAAAAGAGGGAGATCATTGGAAACTACAATTGGAACAATTTTTATGTTGTCATTGATGTCAAACCTACTAGAGATACATTTACTAATCACTACAATATTTGGAGTCAAATTGCAATGAAAATTTGTGACGGTAGTGTAATATGTGAGTGATTTTCTTTTCTTTTTTGCAATTTCCCCCAACGATGTCACAATACCAAAATTCATGTCATAATTTCAATGTCGGCATGATTATAAAAAAATAAACAAAATACAACATCATTCCCCATTTGTTTTTATCAATTGTGGAGCTACGCATGAAAGAGGTGGACAGGTCTGAGCATTGCCATGCCCTTGTGATCTTCTTGCCCTTGCATCTCTACAATTTTCTTCAAGGGGAGAAGAGGTATGTATATGTTCTTTTCTTTTCCTTCTAAAAGAGTTAATCTTTGGTCCATTCAAAGCAACACCCAGTGGTGTATTTTCTTCCAGTATATTCCTCAAAGTTGAAGTGGAAACACTAGAATCTATAGTTTCACAAAGAAAAATAGTAGAATCTATGGGCACACAAGAAAAGAGAGTAAAATTGAAAAGAAAATAAAATATTATATCATAGCAATAGGAACTTGATCTGTAATTAGTCATTATTAAACCAAGTGAATCTACAAGTACCATAAGTGCTTGACTATCTTCATTTATGTTGTCTAGGAATACTCTTCTAGGTAATTGTTGTTCAATATGTATATTTTTTATCATTATTTCTTTGCTTAACTTGCATGTCAAATCAACTTTGATGCCCTAGCAATAGATTGTTCAATGTTCAATTGTGATGCCCTGCATTAGGTTTCTAAACTCCACCTTTCAAATAGGTTTTATTAGATTTCATTCTATTTCATTAGGGATTTTGTTAGATTTTTCTCTATATGATCATTTAGTTGGTTTTTTGGGGTTTAAAGAGAAATAGAGAGAAGTGGTGAGGATATGAGGTAGGCCTACTTTCAAGAAGTTGTTTTGAGGTAGATTTTGATGTAGAAATTATATGCATCATAGAGAAACTAGAAACCAATGAACCATAAAATAAGTGATTATTAGATTTTTTTCAACTATAACTTGAGAATTATGGTTTTGATAGTTACATGATTTTATGGGGCCATTGTGATTTTAGTGGGGTCTACTTATTTCTTCCTTTGCTGTGAAAATGTGAGCCTGAGTGGAATATTAGTGGAGCTTTCCCTTGGCTGTGCAGCTTGGAATTTGCTCCTACATGCATGCTTCATAATTAACTATGATCTTTATATGCTTGATTACTTCCTTAAAATCTATACAATCCAACATGATGTAAATTTGATTTGAGTTGTTTAGTGTGCTTTCCCTGAAAAAATTTTGATAAATATTTATCACATAAATCAGAATAATTGTTCCACCAATATTAGCTAATTTATTTCTTGTCTAATATTGACATAAATTAAAATCATTGGATGAATAAATGAGAAAAATTAGCCACATTTCATTTCAGAATAGCTCTTATTTTTTCTTGACTTTGTTAGTTATAAAGAGAAATAATAAATTGAGGTGGAGTTGTTTAGAAGTTAGTTGTGCAATCAAGATGTTGATGTTGATGTCTCCACATATCATCTACAACAAGAATAGAAACCTGGATATAGTAAAACTAATAGGGAACCTAATCAATTACAATAAGTCATGACATATATGGCCTTTCAAAGGTTTCGATTAAAGATCCTAATTTTTAATCAAGTATTGCCAAGATGGAACTGTGGAATGAAAAATAAGTCATCCACATGCAAATTAATACTAGGTGAAGTAGAGACTATTGGGCTTAAGATAAATTTGGTTTATGAATTTAGTCCAAGAAACATAATTAGATTCATCCTACATATTGAAGAGATGGGCCCCTTCCATCCCAACACATCGATTGGGTGCCCATGTGTTTATGTTGATTTCTTCTAACCAACCAATACATAAAAATGTTTTTTTTGTCAGATTAGGTAGTCTAATTTTGGCAGCAAATAGAGGAAGATTAAATATATTTTGGGTGAAACCAAATGGGTAATTTTGATTGGATTGGTAATACAACCCAAACCCCAAATAGAGAAATAAAATATTGCTCTCTACTTCTGAAGAAGCAACAAACGTAATTTACAATATATTCAAGAAATGATAATAGTTGGGGATTCGCAAGTATTACTAGTTGATTTCTATCGGTAAAGGCACATGTCCTACACTAAATTTTTCACTTCATGATATGTGGAGAAAAGCCAATAATTTGAAGTAAAACCCTGATTTTTATTATCCTTTAAATCATTAGGGTAGCATAATTCAGTGATGTTAATCAGTCCCAATATCTATGTCTCCTTATGGATCCCCGATATCACATTTCAAGCTAATTTCCTTATTCTCACCAACCATGTGTCATGTTGTCTAGGGTTGTACAAGACACATTTAGAGTTTATGTCTGGTAGGATTATATGGTTAGGAAGGATAATTAAATCCATTGCTAGGTTTTAATATTTGGTAGGTAAACAGTAGTCTTCATTAGGTGTTTTAGTGATGAAGTTTAGAAACCAGTGAAAAAAATATTTAAGAATTGACATCTTCAAGAAGAATTAAGAATGGAGTGACACAAAGGAGGATATTAATAAAGAGAACTATAAGCAAGCAAATTTTCATTGATTATAACATGGGTTTCATTTGTCCATCCTCATCTCTATCATGAGCTTGTTGATTATGGTTTATTTTGAGATATTTTCTAATAACATGGAGGTAGTGCTCTTAATGATGATGACTATGAACAAATGTAGTTAGGGTTAAGGTTCTTTTTTAATATTATAAGAAATGGCAAAGCTAAATGTTATGTATAATAGAGAACATCTTATCTAGTATAGTAAAAGATTGAGTAATTGTACCTATAAAATTTTATCTTTTGTAAGGTACAACAATGACCAATTGTGCATATAAGGCAATATATGCATTGGAATACATGTGAGTGCCCATTACAATTGATTTTCTATGATGGCATATCTAACATATGTAATGTAACTCTTTATAGGCGCAAGACATCATTTAGTGGTATATGATTGTACATTTATATGGGTGGGGGGTTATTCTTTAATCATATTCAAGGAAATTCAACAAAGGGAGGCAAATGGGTTTTTAGACAAAAGAATAAATTAAAAAGGTTGTGAGAACATTAATTGGGTACAAACACCTATATCCATTTTTAACTAACAAGATGTGTGTGAATGGAATTAAACCACTCATGTTTGTTAGTACAAAACTACCAACATCCATTTGGTTTGACTTTTGAACATATGGGAAATCTTCAATGCTCACATTCCAAATTTTAAGTTTAATTGCCAACAAAATTGAATGATTTGGATAGACATTGACTTAGTTCATTGGCATCTTCCTTACTAGCATTGGACAAACTATGTCAAATGTTAGCAAAATGCAACAACCCCAAATATATAAACAAATGCATTTGCTAGCTCCACCACCTTAGGCTAAAATCCAAGTATGAATCATATGTCTTACCTATTATACATGTTTTGGATTCAAACCCAAGAAAACCAATTGAAGCATTAGAAAAATCCAATTAAAGGAATTGATTTATCTAGGTCTACCACTACAAAGCCCATATAAAAAAAAAACCTTGATTGATTTTTTGTTTCCATTCCCATGAAGAGTCGCATATATTATATATTGTATTGTAGATATTGGATCTTATTATTTCAATGAGAGGAGAGACAAGATTCTTGTGGCATGTGCACAAGTGGATTTAATTGGCCTTTTTCATGAATGTTTTAATAAAGCAATTGAAGACATAAAGCATACAACAGTTGTGTAGGATGCCCAATATTTAAATATGGTAGGCTAGTAAAATATGAGATCATTGTCATGGCATCTACATTAGACCTAATGAGGGAAATGATATGTTTCTTTTTCCTTTTTCATGAATGTTTTAATAAAGCAATTGAAGATGCAAAGCATACAAAAGTTGTGTAGAATGCCCAATATTTTAATATGGCAAGCCAATAAAACATGAGATCATTGTCATGGTGTCTATGGCATACCTAATGAGGGAAATCAACACCATGTTCTTGCTTCTAAGATAAAAGTTCTTCAAGTGCATTTTGTTGCAAAACATTAATTTTATTGAACAATTGTAAACTCTTAGAAAATGTGTTGTTGTTTTCTATTAGCATCAATGGGCTTCCCTTGAACAAAATAAAATTGAAGAGGCATAAATGAAACACAAATTATGAGATTTCCTTTATTGCACCCATATCTTCTCATTATGTCCCTAAGCTAGAAAATAATGTCTATTGGTTCTCATCAACAACTAAGATAATTATTTTTCTACAACTATCAAAACTTATCAATGGGAGAAAGATAGTCTAAATAAGTAATCAATCTGAAATGGGAGTTATGTTGATGCAATAGATGAAGATATAAATGGAGCATATTTATAGGGGTGATATGGGTTGATCATTGGGTGAGAAATGTGATGAATAGGGTTGACATGCAAAGTGGAATGTTGAAAAGGAATAATGTTGCATTTGAGCGAGGTGACCAAAAAAATTTTCAAAACCATATGTGCAGATATAAACATTAAGTACAACATGTCCAATATTTTTTTAGATATACACATTTATTACACCAAATTTTTCTTTCAAAACCATATGTGCATATATAAACATTAAGTACAACATGTCCAATATTTTTGTAGATATACACATTTATTACACCAAATTTTTCTTTCAAAACCATATGTGCAGATATAAACATTAAGTACAACATGTCCAATATTTTTGAAAATATACACATTAATTACACCAAATTTTTCTTTTGAAACCATATGTGTAGATATAAATATTAAGTACAACATGTCCAATATTTTTGTAGATATACACATTAATTACACCAAATTTTTCATTCAAAACCATATGTGTAGATATAAACATTAAGTACAACCAACCCAATAAGGGTACAAGAATAAGCTATTCCCATGAAGAAGGATCATGTCAGATAATACAAGGTAATTTGATCAAAATAGGGAGACAATTGCTAGATTTTTATCTAATTGTAAAAGAGAAGACAATGACAAATTTTATTGTCCTTGCAAGAGTTGTAATGGCTTAAAGACAAGAAGAATCAAAATCAAAATAGTTAAGATACATTGTAGGGAGAATGGTCACATTAAAGGTGGGTTTGATTATCATCCATTGGTAAGATGTTTTTTATATTGTTCTACACAATTATAATATATATATATGAACCACCAAATAGGGATTGATTATCATAATTTTTATATAGGTCAATCTCCCTAGGGTGGTACATGATATGGACCACCACATCTCAGAGGAACATAGAGGTGTGAATATGGAGGAACATTGATGTGTGAGTATTGAAAGAGAAGATCATGATCCCATGGAAGATGATGATCATGTGCCAAAAAACACATTTGAAGATGATGGTACAAATGTATTGATCCATGACACATTTGGTATTGGTGTTTTTGTTGCTGATGATGATGATTATTATTATTATGAGGATGACACTGAGGTCATCCATGATATACCTCTACTTGAGAAGGCAAACACGACCCTTTACGAAGGATCCCAATCAACTCTTATCTATGTTGTATTGTTGTTGGTGATTTTCAAGGTCATGAATGATTTATCCAACATAAAAATGTCATGCATGCTAAGGTTTTTCATATACATCATTATAGTCTATAAAAAGTGAAACGTGTACCATTAAGATAATTTATACTAAAGTCTTATATTTTTTGTTGGAGATTGATAGGTGACTATTTTTTACCTCCATCAAATGTTCTCCCTCACTCGTACCAAGAATTATGTGCCGCTATGAAACATATTGGAATGGAGTATCAAGCCATAGATTCTTGTCCTAAAGATCATGTTGTTTATCATATAAAGAACATGAAAATGCAATAGAATTCTCTGAATGCCATACAAGTAGATATCAAGACGATCAAGTGACAAAAAGGTGCCTTACAAGGTTCTTTGTTACATCCCCATGATTCCACGTCTTAAATGATTATTTAGGTGTAGTACCTTGGCACAATTTATGGATTACCATGCATGCAATAGAAGTAGAGATGACATTATTCAAATGCATGTGGATGATTTAGCATTTATGGACATAGAGGCAAATTGTCTACACTTTAAAGAAGAACATCAAAATCTTAGGCTTTCTCTAGCAACTGACGGTGTCAATCCATTTGGAGAGATGAGAATTTCTTACTTAGTGTGGCCTATTTGTGTTATCAACAATAACCTTCCTCCATAGATGTCAATAAAGAGGGAGCACGTTATGTTGGAAATGATTTTTCTAGGTATTTTATTATTTTATTGTTATCTACATGTAATTATAAGTATTGGAGTGAAATGACCCCAATAATAATTTGATGTTTTTCATTCAACTAGGTAAGTACCAAGTGAAAGATATGAATGTATATATTGCACCTCTTATCAACAAGTTTTTGGTGTTATGGAACAGTTTCACTATTTATGATATCTCTAGACCAATTGGACAAAAATAATTTCAATTTCATGCAATGCTTGTGTGGACAATTAATGATACCCCGTGGTTCACACATTTCTATGGTATGTTATGTTCAAATCTAGTTTACATGATAATACTAATTCCAAAAATAAACATATCTAATCCAATTGTATTGTTATCTTGTAGATCATCAAACAAAGGGAAAAATTGTACGTCCAATTTTTGGTCCAAAGATGAAATCTCATCATTCTAAAAGTTTAAGAAAGTAGGTGTTTGATGAGGATAGGCACTTCCTCCATTGAAATCATAAGTATCGAAGTGTTGAAAAACATGTTTTTGATGGGAAAGAAGAGACTACATCAAAGGCACAAAGAATTATACCTCACCTATGGTAGTTGGAATATAATAGAATTTGAGGTAGTATCACTCCACCTAATGGTTTTGTTGGAACTCTTTAGAATAACTGAGAGGGGGGGTGAGTCAATTATCCAAGGTCCACATGTATAAATAAAACTTTTCACAGCTTATTGAACCCATATCCATAAAAACTTAATATGCATGCATCCATTAGATCATACAATGCTTAAACTTGTAACTTATTGTTCTAGGTGACAATATCTTTGTAAAAATGTAAACATGAAACATAAAAGGTTATAGATTTTATGTGAAAACCCAATTTGGGAAAAACCACTAGTAACATGCTACTAATTCTCACTCTTCTGAAGTGATGCCCTGTGAAAGGCCAATCCTATTAAAGGTTACAATACACATTATTAAATGTGACCTAGTTAGAGGATTTCAATCACCCCATTAGGAGTGAGTCTTATTAGAGGACTTTAGATCATTCACTTGGAATGTCACCTAATTAAATGATTTACAAATGATTGTTAGGTTAACCTTAATCCAAAGGATTTACCCTAGACTAATGCAATGATTAAAAAGTAATAGTAAGGCTTGATTTGATAACAATTTACAACTCACTTGCATATTACAAATCTTTGTTTTAGTCCTCCATTCTACTTGTCTTTCACACACTTTAGCTCTAATAGCTTGTTCACCCTTCAAGCATTCATACTCTTAAGACTTATTGCTTTGCTTGCCCATAGTAGTCTCTTATGTTCAACCATTGAATGAAGCAATACCTTAGACTCATTTCTTCCTTAGGCTCTTGTACATGGCAACCTTTTCTTCTAACTAGCTCTCTCTATAAATAAATATTTAAGATATTTTGTCATTCAACCTCAATCATCCATTTTAGGGTTAGGTAGGATTAGGTAAGATTCAATGAATCTACCCAATTTTCCATTTTGTTCCTCTATAAACTTATTCCACAATCCTCTTTGAATTTTCCTCAAAATGGTTTGCCTTGAATTCTATGCCACCAACTCGTCAGCTATCTTCCACATGCTTCACACAATTCAAGAAAACAAAATCGCTGGCTTAAATTTGTCAAATCTATGATTTAACATGAATATTGAAACTTGGCTTCCATACTATTCTTCCACTAGTTAACTTGGCAAAAACTAAAGTTTATCGGTGCTCTACATCAACTAAACTTTACTTGGCTTACATTAAGCTCACTTGGCATACACTAAAACTTCACTTTACTTAGCTCCAACTAGTTTTTTGCTTGGCCTACACTAACTTTTCTTGGCACCTACTATCTAATCGGTCAAGCTTGGTAAACTCAATTCTTCTTACTCATTCTTTTAGACTTAGTTAGTGTATCCATCCTTTGTAGCCTCAAGTAGATAATCAATACACTATGTCATCATTGTCTTAATTGATCTTTGTACTCCTTTTACATACCATAACTCAACCTTTTCTCTAGGTGTTCTTGTTATCATATTTGATCAAAACCTCCTCATCAATCAAACAAATGATAGTACTCAAATCAACTAAGTAGTTGTCTTACAAACAAGTAGTAGGTTTGAAATTAGTGATAAAACAATGATTGAAAACATTACAATCTCATACTTATATCAATCTATTTTCAACAATATCCCTCTTTGGCATTGATGACAAACCAATACCAAGAATAATACCAAAGAGAAGATAATTTCTTGTATTGAAATCTCTCCCTCTATCATCAGCTTTCATCTTCTGTATAGGCTACAAAATTTTTTTCTAATCAACAAAAAATTATCTCATCCTTATGACTCCCTCTTGATCACTCCATTTTTTTGATATTTAGGTATCTCTATTCTATTCTTATATTTCCCTTAGCACTATCTCCCTCTTACTAGGTAGATGTATTTCTTTTAGTCATTTCTCCCTCTGTAGTAAACATCAAGTACACTATCTCCCTCTTAGTAGATATTCAATGTTTCTCCCTTGTACACTATCTCCCTCTTTGACAGTAATACCAAAGACTTGTCATCTCAACATGTAGATATGAACAATTTCAGTTTCTCCCTCTATCACCTTACTTGTGACTGATCTTAATTTTAGTTCCTTGATTATTTTAGGTAGCTCCTAAAATAATATCCACTGCATCAACAACATATAACTCCAATTGATGCAGGGCACTACTTAGCTTTTTAAGTAGCTTTGGATAGGGGTATCACCCCTAGTTTACCTCTTAGATACTCATGAGCATCCTTAGGTAATGCATTTGTGAAGATATCAGCTATCTTCTCTTTTGTATTCACATATTCCATCTTCACCTCTTTGTCTTGAACTAACTCTCTTAAGTAATGCTACTTGATTGCAATGTTCTTATTCTTTGCGTGCATCACAAGGTTCTTTGATATATTTATAGCACTTGTATTATCATAATAAAATATCACAAGGGTAGTGATTTCTTCTTTCATAGCTTTGAGTAGTTGTTTGATCCATATAATGTTTGTACAATTTACTGTAGTAGCAACATATTAAGCCTTTGAAGTAGATTGAGATATAAAATTTTGTTTCTTGTTGGTCGAAGTAACCAACCTCTTTCCTAAGAAAAATGCTCCTCCACTAGTGCTCTTTCTATCATCAATATTTCTAGCCCAATCAGCATCAATGTAGTATTTCAACTCAAACTTCTCATTTTTCTTGTAGTATAGACCATAGTCTTCTATTCTTTTCAAATATCTCATTATTCTCTTAACATCCATCAAATGATTCTCTTTAGGATTAGCAGATAATATTGCAACCATCCCAATAGATAATGCAATGCCAAGTCTGTTATGTACTACATATTGCAATTTTCCAATCATAGACGTGTAAAATGTTTGATTCATGTTAGCTAAATCATCATTCTTTGACAACTTGTGTCCTATCACCATAGGTGTGCTAACTAGTTTTGAATCTACCAATCCAAAAGTTTTTAATATCTCCTTCACATACTTAGACTGAGTGATGTATATATGATATTTCATCTAATATACTTGCAAGCCAACAAGGAACTTGATCTCTCCAAACACAGACATCTCAAATCCTTTCTTCATTTCATTTGAAAATCCTTTAACATACCTTTACCTCCTTTTTTCTTCAAGTACAAACTATTTTTATCATTAGTCCTCTCAAATCCAATTTTCACAAGATAATTGTAAACCATTTCATACCATTCTCTTGGTGCTTTCTTTAAACCATATAAAGCTTTGTGTAGTCTACATACCATGCTTTTATTTTTAGCATCAAAAAATCCTTATGTTTGTTCTATATAGACCTATTCTTCTAATGTGTCATTCAAAAATGTAGATTTCACATCCATTTGATAAACTTTGAAACCTTTGTATGCAAAATTCTTACTCCTTCCAATCTTGTAACAGGGGTAAATGTTTCTCCATAGTCTATCCCTTCTTCTTGTGCATACCCTTTGTATACTAATCTTTCCTTATTCCTTGTGACTTCACCATTTTCATCTAACTTGTTTCTATAAACCCACTTGGTTCCAATCACATTTTTGTCTTCTAGTCTAGGAACTAGAGTCCATGTCTTATTTTTCTCAATCTATTTAATCTCTTCTTTCATGGATTTACTCTAGTCCACATTGTCTAAGGTATATTTCACTAACATAGGTTCATGCATACTTAGCAAACATGTATCACTTCTTAGCTTTTTCTTTGTCATGGTTCTAGCATTTATGTCTCTAATAAGTTGTTCAACAAGGTGATGTCTCTTGACATACTTTAACAATCCTGGTTATGCTCTATTTTCCTCATTAGGTTTTTCAATTTTTGAATCATTATGTAATTATCTATTAGGTAATTCAACATATCTTTCATTCATACTAATCTTAGAATTAGAATGTGCCTCAACTTTAATTTTCAACTCGATACTTGACCACAGCTCAGTTCTTGAATGCAACTTAGCATTCATTGTATGTGACTTGGCAGTCACTAGAACTTGTTGTTGATTTGCAACTTGATTTACAACATCTTCATCAATAGTCATACCTTCATAAAAGTATATAAAATATTTATATTCCTCTAGATCCTTCATAGGTTCAGCCTCATGTACCTATGTATATTCATCAAATTTCACATTTGCACTTTTCACAACTTTGTTAGTGTTAGTATTTAAACACTTGTAAGCTCTACTTCTTATGGAACAGAAAGGGAATATACCTTCTTCACTTTTAGCATCTAATTTACCATTCCTAAAATCTTTAATAATATAGCACTTGCTTCCAAATACCTTAAAATATTTTACATTGGGTGAGTATCAATACCATAATTCAAAAGGTGTTGAATGAGTACCTTCCTTGACTTGCACATGGTTCAAGGTATAGACAATTGTACTTACAACCTCTCTCCAATATTTCAAACTCATTTGATGTAAATTCTCCTCCTCTTTTAGATCTCAAACATTTCAAGCTTTTACATTTTTCCTTCTCAACTCTTTCTAAGTACCACTTGAACATTTGGAAAGCATCAAATTTCTATCTCAAAAACATAATTATCATCATCCTAGAATGATCATCAATAAATAGAATAATTTACTTTTCACCCTTGTAGCTTTGCACATTAATTGGTCTTCACAAGTCAATATGAACAATCTCCAAATTCCTTTAGAGGTGTAAGTCTTACTCTTAAAACTAGATTTTGTCATCTTGCCTAACTGAAATTGTTTGCAAATTATATTGTCAAGTTTCTTCAACTTAGGTAGACCTCTAACTCTTCTCATGTTACTGATAGTAACCAAGTTATCAAAATTAACATGACATATTCTCTTGTGCCATAACCACACATCATCTAATTCTACAACAAGACAAATAGCATCATCCATATCAAGATAAAATAGATTACCTCTAGTTTGATCACCTTTCCCAATTAGTTTCCCATCAATATCATATATCTTAGCTATCTTGTTCTTAAACTCAGTCTTGCAACCTGAACTATCTGGTTGTGACACACTGAACAAATTATAGTTAAGTCCTTCAACATAATAAGCATTGTTGCATAGAATCTTTTTTGTGAGTTTGATAGATCATTTTCCTTTTATCAGATAGGGTGCATCATTACCAAACTTTACACTATTTTCATTATAATAATTCAAGGTAATGAACTTACTTTTATCTCCAATCATGTGATGTGAACACCCACTGTCAATAATCCATCTGTCATTTTTGTTCACATAAGATATCAGTGCAGTTGCCTTATCCTCATTAGATTCATCCTTCATTGCAACATACACCACTTCATCATCATGATCATTAGATCCATCTTTGGTTTTCACTTCAGCAATGTAGCAAGACTTCTTTCATTTTTCTTTGTAATCTTTGTTGTCCTCATCTCTTCTACCTTTGTATTTGCTACCATAGAAATCTAGCAACAATATGACCAAACTCATTGCAAATAAAATATATGATAGGTAACTTACCTTTAAATTTTCCTTTACCTCCATGAAATCTCCTTGCTAGTAGTGCTTCAATTATTTTTACATCCCCCTCATCTGTGTCACTATCACTAGAAATATATTTGACCTTTTTCTTCCCTTTAGGTTCTTTTAATGATAGCTTAGCTTTGAAAGTAGATTCAACATTGTCAAGTTTGAAATTATCAAAATTGGAGAGCTCAAAAGTAGTAAGCCTACCTACCAAACCTTCCAAAGTCAGATTAGAACCCGGTAGGCATCTTAGTTCTTTTATAGTAGAAACTCTAATTACATAGATGGGTAGCAGTGTTCTCAATACTTTACTCAATACAATAGCATCATCTATCTTAACAGTAGCTCCTCTTATAGCATTAACATCATCTTTTATTCTAGAGCAATACTAAGCAACATTCGCACCTTCTTCCATCCTCATACCATGAACTTACCTCTAAGACTTTTAGATTTGGTTCTCAGAACATTTGTGTCTCCTCCATAAATGGGTGAAGAGCATTCCATTTCTTCTTTACACTGTCACAACCCTTGATATCATCAAACTTAGAATAACTTAGGGTAGAGGCAATCTCCAACATTGCTTGATTGTGTTCATTCTTCTTTTTCATATCTTCAGCAATTAGGGCTCTAGTAGGATTGACATCCTTAGTGATAATGGTAGATTGTGCATGATCTCCAAGACCTCCTAGGTGTAGCTTCATCAAATTTTTCCATGTAGGAAAGTTGTCCTTGTTAAGCTTGGGTACCTCTCTTTTTGACATATTGATCTTTTGCTTCTAGTACCTTCAAAGTAGTCCTCTTAAGTAGATGGCTCTGATACCAATTGTTGGAATTCTTTAGAATAACTAAGAGTGGGGTGAATTACATATCCAAGGTCTAGAGGTACAAATAAAAAATTTCATAGCTTAGTGAACCCATATCCATAAAAACTTAATATGCATGCATCCATTAGATCATACAATACTTAAACTTGAAGGTTACTATCTTAGCTCAAAATAACTTTGTAAAAGTTTAAACATGAAACATAAAAGATTTAACAAGACATTTGACACATGGAATTTATGTGGAAACCCAATTTGGTAAAAACCACCAATAACATGCTACTAATTCTCACTCTTCTGAAGTGATGCCTATGAAAGGCCAACCCTATTAGAGGTTACAATGCACACTGTTAAATGTGACCTAGTTAGAGGATTTCAATCACCTTGTTAGGAATGAGTCTTGTTAGAGGAATTTAGATCATTCACTTGGAATGTCACCTAGTTAAAGGATTTACAAATGACTATTAGGTCAACCTTAATTCAAAAGATTTACCCTAGATTGATATAATGATTAGAAAGTAACAATAAGGCTTGATCTTATAACAATTTACAACTCACTTGTAGATTACAAATCTCTATTTCAGTCTTTCATTCTTCTTGTCTTTCATGCACTTCAGCTATAATAACTTGTTCACTCTTCATGCATTCATACTCTTAAGCCTTCTTATTTTTCTTGCCAATAGCAATCTCTTATATTCAGCCACTAAATGAAGTAATACTCTAGACTCCTTGTCTTCCTTAGGTTCTCACACATGAAAACCTCTACTTTTGACTAGCTCTCTCTATAAATAGAGATTTAAGATCATTTGTCATTCAACCTCAATCATCTATTTTAGGGTTAGGTAGGATTAGGGAGGATTCAATGAATCTACCCACTTTTCTATTTGTCTCATCTAGAACTTCCATAATCCTCTTTGAATTTGTCTCAAAATGGTTTACCTTGAATTCTATGCCACCAGCTCATCATAGTTATCTTACATACCCTTCACAGAATTCAAGAAAACAAAATAGTTAGCTTAGATTCATCAAATCTATTATTTAACATGAATATTGGCACTTACATAAATGTGTTATCACTTGGCTTCCATATTGTTCTTCCATTCATCATCCACTAGTTAACTTGGCAAACACTAAAGTTTACTGGTACTTGGTATCAACTAAACTTTACTTGGCTTACACTAAGTTCACTCGGTATGCACTAAAACTTCACTTTTCTCAACTCCAACTAATTTTCTTCTTAGCTTGCACTAACTTTTCTCGGCACCTACTGTCCACTAAGTTAAGCTTGGCAGAATCAATTCTTCTTACTTGTTCTTCTAGACTTAGTTAGTATATCAATCCTTTGCAACCTCAAGTAGATAATCAATACACTATGTCATCACTATCTTAACTGATCTTTGTACTCCTTTTACATACCATAACTCAACCTTTTCTCTAGATGTTCTTGTTATCATATTTGATCAAAACCTCCTCATCAATAAGACAAATGATAGTACTCAAATCAACTAAGTAGTTGTCTTACCAACAAGTAGCACATTTGACATTAGTGACAAAACAATGATTGAAACATTACAATCTCATACTTATATCAATTTTTTTTCTACAGTTTTATGTTTGGAAATTATATATTTTGATTGTGTTTTGTTGTAATTGATGATCATGAAGGTTTTCAAGGCATCACTTATAAAGAAACTTAGGTGCAAAAATAGCTTTGACTAATCCCTTAAGGAAAGTATTGTGTAAATTCTTATTAAATTCTTACAATTTTGGATTTGATATTATGTAAACAATAATATTGCAATCAACCATGGATATAGAAAATAGATAGAGAAATAAAATGCATAGACCCAAAGATATGCGATGGGAAAAAACCTTTCAATAAAACAACCCCGCCCCTACAAAACCTACACAATGTATTATCTTCAACACATAAGGTTACAACACACTTGCAATGCATGTTCTTTCAAGAGAACAATGGCACAGAAGACCAATCTAGTAGCAACATACCATACCAACAATACACTTTTTCACTTTCCAATCTACAACCCTAAAAATGCTTATATCATGCACTTTCTCTTTTAGGGAAACTTCCAAAGAACAACTGTATTAGGGTTTTACCATTCTCTAGAAAAATAGGAACCCCAAAAAAATTCCATGGTGATGCCTTGAACCCCACACGTAAATTGGAGACTCGAGTTTATAGTACACAATGATCAATTGCTACATGTCTTCGTGTCTTCACCCGTCATTGAATCTTCCATAGATATCTCTTACGCATCATAGGAATTTGTCATAATCATTTCAGCCATGATCTCCTTACACACAATTCAAGATACCAACACATACAAGTCAAGTGACACATCAACATGCCAACTAGACATGTACACTCACACTTAATTACATTATTTTCAAAAAATATATTTACAAAACAAATAATAAGAATACAAATTATCCAAGGTTGAGACACCTTATTCCTAACATCACTAACCACCTTCCAAAGGCACTAAAATTTTATCCTAGAGAATTTAGTAGGCTTCCCTACTACAAATAGCTACAAATTGTGCATTTGTTTGATATATGCATATTGGAAAAAATGTAACAAAGAGACTATGAAAGATATTGGATGGAAGGCATGACAAAGAAAAAAATTGTCAAAATTTGTAGTGACATTCATGATTCCAATCATACAATGAAAAATATCATTGAATCAAATAGCAATGGAGACCAGATTAATGCAAGTTCCCTTCCTTGGTTATTAATGGACCAAAAAAGTAATGCCATAAAAGAAGTCATACAAAAAAATTGATTTCCTATTGTATTTTTGTGAATATAAGAAATCTCATATCAAAGAAAAGTGAATTTGGGTTAGGGCTGAAAATGAACAATTGGAATACCTTCATCAAGGTAAGTCATGGCCTTTTGTATCTACAATATATTTGTGAAACTACATTCAATTATCATTGTATTACATTAGAAGAGAATGAAATGATTAGTTGACAATTGTTGTATTATGTGCTACCCCTATCACTCTCAAACAACTTTGACAATAATATCAAACAAGTGATATATGATCTTGGAAAATACATGAGGTAAGCAGTGATATTTGTTCAATATATTGTAAAGTCTCATATTTATATGTTTTTGTGTCTTGAGTCCCTTCTAGATGGTTGTCATTTAAAGAAATCCATAAAGAAGATATAAATTATTGGAAGACAATAATTCATCCACTAATGTGTGAAATGCAAAAGTGTTTACCTTCAACTTTTTTTAATGCATAAGAACACTACTTCATAGACCAAGTTGAGGAGATTGAATTGTGTGGACCTATACAACCTAGGTCAATGTGAATGGTTGAGAGACACTTAAAAATTTTTAACGGTTTGGTTCAACAAAGAGCACATCCTGAGGGTTCTATAGTTGAGGGATATATGGTATACCAGATAATGGTGTACGTTATTCAATATCTTCCTAATCTTGCAGCAAAGGCCCATATAGATTGCATTTGGGATCTTGAATCCATTAAAAATTTTGAAGGGGAGTACTTGGTGGGGAAAAATAGATTTAATAAAGTGAAAGGTAATAAATTATGAGATTTTATTATATTTAATTAATTCTTAATCTTCAAAATAATCTGTTGTAAGTCATTTATTTACTTTTGTACACTTGCTAGAGAGTGGGATGCAATATATTTGTTTATTCCAAACAATCAAGATTGGATGATGGTATGGATTGAACGATGTCAACATTCTGGTCAGAGATTAAAATGGAAATCCATGTCTTCATTGGTTAAACAAGCTCATTGTAAAGGAGATCCCAATGTTACACAAAAGGATATAGATTTAGTATATGGTTTAACAGATCTCTAGGTGCTTATAAGTTTGTTAATCAACCATATGTTTTTGAACTCATGATGCAATAATTTCTACATGTTTGAAATTATTTTAGGTGAAACACCACAAGGATATTTTATGCAATGGTTATAAATTTTGCATCAAATATTTTGATGACGAAGAGAACTTGTGATTCTACGATAAGTGAAGTCTTCTAGGTGATCAATATTTCATCTAAAAATGACTTACATCCTCAAGAATCTCAAAATTGATACTATGGCATTTTAGTTGTTATACTTGAAAGTGACTTTAATTCCTTAAAATTAGTTATCTCCATTGTCAAATAGTACAGACTATGACTCAATCCAAATGATCTTGATACAACTATTATTGAGCATGAGAATGGATTTCCAATTATTATTTGAAGGTTGTTTGATCCAATTGGGGATGAGCCCTATGTTCTTCCAAGCCAGTGTGAGCATGTATTTTACTCAAAGGTTCCACATAAATTTAGGTTGATCATTTTTTGTTTGACATGATCCAAGAAGAATGCCAATAAAGTATAATGTGATGGAAGAAGAAGATATTGAGGAAGAGGAAGAAGTGGATCATGATCAAGAGTTATTTGATGATGCTCCTGATGCAAATGATGTTGCTACTAATCACGATGATGATGCTTCTATTGATCATCATGATGATGATGATCATGAGGAGGAGGAGGAGGATGATGATGATGATGATTGTGATGATGATGATAATGATGATGACAATGACAATGATGACGACCACAATAGTGGTGGTGACGATGTTGATGGAAATGATGATCCTGATGATGAGATGGATGAAGAATAATATCAATGATGAGGGGGTTTTATTAGCTAATACTGAAGGGAGGTTTGATTATCAATGACAAGAATGAAATGTAAAGTTATGTGATTAATGCCTATGTTATTCAATATTGAGTTCTTGATAGATCAATGATTAATTTGATTAACTTGTCAAGTACCTTTTACTATTTATAATTCATATGTGATGCTAATATTCGATCTAATTTTGAGAATATGTATCATGATTTTTTTAGCTAATATAAGACAATTGATTTACATTTGTAGAAACCTAAAGCCCTTTCATGAGCATCTCACACAATCTCATGGATCATCAAGTATAAGTTAGTACACCCCATAGATATTAATGTATTTTACCATTTGTAAAATATCTCTCATTTTCACCTATGTATCTTATTTCATGGAGTGCAGGTACTAGTAGATAGGTATTTGTTAGATTTGTCTTCCTCAAGTGAGGAAAATATAGGAATGGAAGAAGACAGTGAGACATTTAGTATGTCTAAATCAAGGAGATAGACTCGAGGTCAAAATATCATAAAGAAATTGAATAAGCATATGAAAAAAATTCTTACTCAAGGGGGGTCATGTTCTTATGATGATGAGAGTGAAGGTGACTCTGATGTGCCCTTTACATACAAACATCTACAAAAACAATGGGTCCCCAATGAACTTCCTCCAATAAACACTAATTTTTGTGTTTGAGAGAGGATATATCTCATAGCACCATCCTCATTACATGGTTTGGGCCTATTTTCCATGGATGACATAAAGGTTTCTTACAACAAGGTTGTTGAATTGATGGAGTATGTTGGACCTTGCTATGATTATAGAAGTTGGATGTAGATTGTTAGATATAAAAAAAGTATGTGTAGGTATGCACTCATGGTAAATTATATACAACAAAAAGTTAGTGAATAGAGTAAAATAGTAGCTATATACATTTATGGAAGGCCAAAAGTGTCAAGGAATATTACAAGTTTTATAAATAGCACAGGATTAGCGTTAACTAAGAAGTGACCCAATTACATATTTGAGGCACATAAGGGAAACTGTGTATTTTTATGTGTGATAAAATCAATATGTAGATGTGAAGATCTTCTTATTGATTACAATTTGAATCACATAGATAGAAACAAAGCCACTATCATGGGCAATGTGGTACATACTATGCACATTTAAAATCAACTCCAATCAATGAATCCAACACACAATTAAATTTTTTTATTTTTTTTGCTAACTTAGAATAACAAAACATGTATTTTAACATGTCTCAATGATTTTTTTTTTTAAATATAGGGCTATAGTATAGATCAACAACCATAGGATATGCATCATGGTGATGGTTCCCATAAGTAAAACTCATTGTTGTTGTACAAATTAGATATAAGAAATATGTTAATGTGTATTTTTTATTATGTTTTATTCTTCACTACTATTTTGGATTGATTTTAAATATAGCACTAATAATATTGTTCTTGTAAATGAGTGTTGATCAGGAAAAGGGAAAGGAAAAAGTATTCCACAAGGAGCCGCACGATGAGCATGATGAATTCATGATTGATTTTGCATCAATCATTGATCTTGTGGTTGCAGTGCAAAAGGTGCTTCATGATTTAGAAAGAAGGTTAAAGTAATTAGCATCAACTCAACCTAAGACTCCTAAAATACAATAGATGGAGAATGAGTTGATGCACCTAGTTGAGACATATATAGTAAGTATTAATATAGTTTTTAATTATAACAAAATTTCAATGACGATTTTTATAGTATACTCTTTTATTTATGTCATTAAATAAAATTCATATGTGTTATTTTTATAGAGGATTTTGAAGAGATTCAATCGCTCGAACAATATTTTTTTTAATATCTCTAACAATCTTGTTTTATTGTGCTCTAAAAATCTCATTTTTAAGCTCTTAGCATTGATCATATGCTCATTATGCCACTTGCTACAAGGAAGAGAATCAAAGAGGTGATACCAACTACAAATTTGGCAACACGTAGCATGGTCACAGATGCAATAGTAGTGTCTATTCATAAGTAGATTCCTCTTTTTCTCTCTCATTTTTCATGTGTTTATTTCACTTGAACTATTATTTCTTAGGGGGAATTTTGTAATATTAGATTCATTTTATGTAGGAAGTGATGAGGGCATTCCTGGATGTACCCATGTTAGATGTACAGGAACACTCTAGAATTGTGATCAATTGCTCATGAGAAATTAAGATGGTCTTCCCTTGAGAATACCCCAACTTCCAAGTACTTTAAAGATTGAACATTTTTTTTACTATACAATCTTATACTCATAATCAAATGCACTAACCTACTATGCATTCCCTTGTAAAAACTACTAATTCTGTTATTATTTTGCAAGGAATCATCTATTTTATGAAAAACTTAATGATGAATGTTTCCATATATTTGGGTTAACCATACACAAAGGGTATCATATTTTGATTTTATTGCTAGATCATGTTTCATTTGATCAATTTCTTCAAGTAAATTATAAGGTGGCTTCAATTCATTTATGAATTTAACAATTCTTTTCTTTTCTTAAAAGGTGGAATTCACAAACTAAAGACTTAAAGGATAAACTCATTTATTTCATGACAACACTTTTTGGACCCAACGTCTTTCAAAGAGTTAGGATCCTTGAGAAAGCGAGCCAAGATTTGAAGTATATTAGGTACAACTACAAGACCAAAATAAAAAAAAACCCTTGTTATGAGTGGCCCCCCTATATTCCTATTATTGAGTGGGAGAATCTTAAAAAGGATACCACTAAGAAAAAAGCAAGAGATGGTGGAGAAATGGTACCACCCGAGGAAAGAAGGTATGTCATAATATTAAGAATGAAATTATGTAATAATTACTCTTAATACTTATGTGAACTAGCATATTTCAAACTTCACATAGGTTGCCTGACACATCAAAGGCAACCGAAGCAAGAAAACATAAGCACGGGAAGCATAAGCTCGGCTTGGGTGGATATTCAAAACTTGTTGCACAAATTGTAAGTATAAGTAAATGAAAAATTATATGCAAATATTTATAAATTGTAAATAATTTGGTCTTTTTATAAAACTGATTACAAAAAAATTCATGATACCAAACAAAAATGTAGGCCATGGAGTTTTTAAAAACAACTTCTAAAGAGGACAAGAAATTAGCCTACAAACAAGGCTATACAGTCATGGCTAAATAACTCTAAGAAATGAGTGTACAAGGTTCTTCTGTT
Organism: Cupressus sempervirens; assembly: GCA_028749045.1. Taxonomy (NCBI): domain Eukaryota; kingdom Viridiplantae; phylum Streptophyta; class Pinopsida; order Cupressales; family Cupressaceae; genus Cupressus; species Cupressus sempervirens. The sequence goes on from CM053783.1 coordinate 615,371,512, forward strand.
AGATATATCAATGAGGTAAATAAGTCATTTGATTTTTATTTCAAAGTTAATACTTTAGCAATTATTGTATTTGATATTAAGTTCCAAAAATATAAGTCATTATATTTATTTTAAGTAAGGAAACAGTGATTATATATTTTTTTAAAACTTTAAAGTGAATATATTTACATGTATTAAAATGAATGATTAACATTTCTCATTATTTGTCTCATATTTATATGTATACATTGTTGATAAATGCACTAATTATTTACATTGGATTGTAGCTTGCCAATCCCGATACACCAGTTGAGCACCATGGAGGCGTCAATTTGAATTTGGATCATAGTACTGAAGGTATATATTTTTTATTCAATTTTTTATTTCTGAATTATTAATACAAGGAAAAAAATTAAATTGAATTTGGTGTAGTAATACAAATTTAACTATAATATGTGTTGGGATTAAGAAAACATCTTGTATTGCATTTGTAAGGGATGTAGAGGTTTCTCTTGATGAGTGTGTTGAGATTCAAGCCAACAGACAAGATGATGTGGTTGGAGAAGGTAAAGAGCGCTGCAATGTTCTTTAAAATATTTAAAGTCTCAAATTTTTAAAATTTAACCCTTTTATTTGTTATTGCAAAGGACCCACCTTTGCAAAGGATAGTGAGATCATGTCCACATGTAAGAAGAAATATTGATGACAACATGGATATGCCTCTGCAACAATATAAAAAAGGACAAAAAAAGAAATTATTCATGTGAACTTATGTAACTTATTTGATAATGATTGATGTTTATGTCTAGATTTTTTATTTATGTTCTATTGAATGTTCATGTGAATGTTCTACTAAATCTTATATTTTAATATTAATGTAAATTTGCTAATGAAACTTATGTGGTAATGAATGTTATCATGTGATAATTTATGAATGTTATATTTTATTAATAGAATGAAATAATTTAGGATGTTACTGGAGAATTTAGATGGGGGGGTGGCAAATGAGCTTCCACTTTCACGTGGTTGGCCCTGATTAGTAGAGAATATTAAACTATTCTCGAAACTAAGTGAAGCTCAACATTAACCTATGATTGCATGACAACTAAATGTGTGAACCTCTTGGTTTCAAGCAATGTAGAAGGAGGCCATAGTTCAATATGCAATCTCAATTCATATGCATACAACATCATATGGAGCTAAAAAATACAATAGATTTGCATTTTTTTAGAGGTCTTTAATTAGGTATTTTATGTTATAGACCATCACGAACATTGTAACTTTGACTCTTATAGGCAAGGGTAATGTCCTCAACATGCAAGAAAATCAAGACTTTCTATGTGTTGGCTTGCTGAGGACATTCATTGGTACATAGCAACTAGAGTTCTAACATTCATTATGGTCTATAATTTTAAAAACTTAATGGACCTATTAAATAAATGTAAACATGGTTCATTTTTTCAGCTCTACTTATTTTCCATGCATATAGAACGTAGTTACACATGCATTCTCGATTCAAAGTGGCATTCACAAGTTTATCAAATCAATGGTATGATGTCATTCACATCTACAATTTTGCATTAGCAAGTTCAGTTAATTGCTAGGCTATTATTTCAAATTATACATATGCTTAAACTTAGTTTTATGATGTAGACTATTTTCTCAAAATTCATGATCCCTCATCAGGTAAGCTACCTTGTCCCCCATTAATAAATAATTGACTTATGTTGAAGTACAATCTAACAAGTAGGGTGGGCACCTACAACTTGATAGATTATTCCTCTATTGGGGGAGATGGTATTATCAGTTGAACCCTGTAGCTTGGACACTCTATGGCCTTTGTCTTTGCAATATGGAGACATGGAGACCAATTTTAGGATGACAAGATAAAGAAATGGTTAAGTGTATAAATTTTCTAGAATTTATGTCAATTATTTTAATCTGAAACTTATGTCATTTTTTTAATTATGGTAGTTTTCTAACATTAGATTTTGTTGCTCCAGTGCTTGCTGATGGTGACAAATGGATTGTGCTTGCCAGATATAATGCAAACAAGTTTACTAGGATTGCATCAAAATATAAAGTGAGGTATGTAGTATTTGGTAATTTTCTAATCTATATAGATAATGGTCATCAATTTTTTGAAATTGTGGATGAGTTAACTTTTTTTTTTAATTAATAGAATGGGCATGCGAATTTTATTATCACATTCTCATTAAAAAAATTTATGATGAGAAAAATAATTATTCACAAGGATTAATGATTTTGGATATTTATTTTTATGGTTTCAAATGTACAAACTATTTATCCCAATATCTTAATTTTGCAATCTAGTTTCTTCAAATTTGACTTAAGAATGACCCAAGTCCCAAAGTATGATCATCATCTTGCCCAACCCATATGATATCTTTCAGAGTAGGTGGTTGCTTCTTTATTTTCTCCTTTAAAAAATGAGGTTGCTAAATGTTAATTTTCCAATACATCACCCCCCTTGATTTTTTTTTTCTCATCAAAACTACCTTCATATGGTATGGCCAATTATACCTTTTCTCTCAGGTTGTCTATTTTTGCTTTAAAAGTGTATATCTCTTAAGTCATCTTAATAATATAGTTGGATTTTTTAAGATTATCTTTTATGCAAATGTTTTTGTTTTTTTCTAGGAAATTTCAATGTGGGGAGAAAATGTGTATTGAAAAAGTTGCACGCCTCCATTTTGGATGCTTCTTTTATCATTTTTCTAATGGAGAATCTATAGAAGATGTGTATGACTGAATAACAAGTATTGTTACTTGTTTGGGTGCCATCTTTGCCTCAAAACTGCTTATATGATTTCCACACTATTTTTTTAGTGATGAGTTAATCATTAAAAAGTACAATCAGCCATCAATAGTGTTTTCAAGCTCACCTAGCTAAGCTTCAATATCAAGAAGGTTTTGGGGTTGAGACATATCATCTAATCCTTAAATTACTTAGATTCTCAATTATGAAGTGTTAAAGTACATTTATCATGTTGAACATGCTAGTTTAGTTCCACTACTTTAAGTTGTAGGTTTTCTTTCAAGATGTTGAAAATAATTTTTATTTACAGGTTTTAGAGAGACACTTAGAGAAAATATTGACATTAGTCATTTTCAACCCCTTAGAGCAATGTCAAAATTTATGAAGTTGGTTCTAGTATCTCATGGGCTCACTTTACATGTCTTTCTTATGAGATGGTACAAGTGGATTGTTCAACAATTTGCATGCCTTTGTAATTTTGGAAACGTTGGCATGCTAGTGATGCAGAATGGTTCAGGTGGAAGGTATGCATAATTATTTCCACTATTTTGTAATTCGTTTGCGTGTTATTTTAAGATAGATGAGTTTTAAGATAGATAAAGAGATATGACTTACCATTTGTTATATGAAAATGAACACAACTAAACTCTATTTCAACTTTTGACCAATTTAGTAGATGTGGAACTTTACATTATTGTAATTTGTCCATTTTCATTTTGATACTATAAGTACAAAAAAATATTTGCATTCATAGTTTGATATATTGTTGAAGCTTGTTAGAAATAGGGAATACTTGCAAGGGGGTGCAATGAACCAGTATTCTACAAACTTTTTTTACCAATTGGATATTATTAATTACTTTGAACCATTTTCATATAAAATAATACACTGTTGTAGACCATTTTCATACTTAGACAATTTTCTGAGTACCAAAAAGCTAAGTATCTTTATTTCTAAAGTTTTCTACAAGCATGTACATCATGTGTTGAAATTAATGATAAAATTTACATATCTAAATATAGTCAATTGTCAACAATCTCCCCCTTTGGCATTGATGGCAAAAAAGTAGCAAAACTAGCTAAGTATCAAAGACTTTACAAAAACTTATTACATTACTACACTTGTCATCTATTAAAAATGCTCCCCTTTTTTATATGACTACAAAATACATAACTTTCTTACATTTTTCTCATACAACTTCTCCCCCTTTGACATCAATGACAGGTTGAAATGTCCAAAAACTATGAAAAAATTTTGTCTAACTGTTGTCAAAAAATGTCAAAACTTTTGTCAAAATTTCTATATCACTACCTCAAACTAATATCATCTTCATACAATCATCAATTTTTTTCTTTAAACTATCCATACATTTCACCCATGTGTCCATGACTACTTTGTTAGTAGTGAGAATTGCACATAAGGCATATGATGCAATCTTAACCGCATTAAGGTCGAAATGTATGAAATTGGAATAAGTGTCCCTTGTTTTAACACATTCCTCCAATTGTCTCTAAATGAATGATAGTTCTAGAGCTATAGATTCTCTAATATCTGTTAATCTCCTCAAAATTTTCTCTTTTTCAAGTTGCAATTTCCTAAAGTCAGTGTAAACATCACCAACTTGTCCTTTAAAATCATCAACTTTGCTAGAGGGTTATTGTAGTTGACTTGTCAGAGCTTCTAGCTTACTTAGCTTCCCTTCCATCTTATTATCCAAATATTTAGTCAACCTATGAGATAAAGTACATTTTATGTACAATACCTTTCCATCTTGTTTACATCTTTAGAGCTCTTTGATATAAGTATCAAGGCTCAAAAAATCATTCTTTATGTTCTAACAAACAATGCTAAAAAGATTAGCATCATGAGAAATTTGAGCCTTAGACTCTACAAAACTTAACAAATCTATAAATTCATCATCAAAATATTTTACTACTACTTTGGCTCTCAATTTGAGGCTTGCTTCTATGTGTTGGTTGCCATAGTGCTATGCAATCTATCAATCACCTCCATTAATATCCTTTGTAGACTCTTGACTTTCTTGTTCTTCTCAATCAACTTGGTCAAAGATGAGATCAAGTCAGATTGATCATCATCATTATCAATAAGGTTAGCAAGAGATAGTGGAGTGGATGAGCTAGATGCTTTAGTATCATCTTCCTTTTGTTTCTTCTCTGTTGTCTTCCTTGTTTTTCTCTCTTTTTCTTCCTTCTCCTCTTTTTCCTTCATTTCCTTTTCTTCTTCTTTCTTTTTCTTTTCCTCCTCAAGAATCTTTAGCTTGGCTTCTTCAACCTTTTTCTTTTCCTCTTCTAACCACCTTTTTTTCCTCTTCAATTAGTTTTAACTAATCTTGAATGTTTTTGGCATGGGACTCAAGTTGATCACAACTTGCAAAAGGATTATCCTCAATATTAATAGTAATATTTGTTTGATCAATTTTCATTGTATCACCACTTACTGATACTAATACTTTTAAAGTTTTCTCTATAGTGGTAGGTGTTGTCTTTAGCTCAATCATCATCTTGTTTATGGCTTCAGTTGTTTCACTTCTTATGACATTCTTCTCACCTCCCATAAATAGAAATGGCCTCATCTTACTTCATAAGTAAGGTTCTAGATTATTCATCAATTTCCTAATTTTTTCTTCTTCATCATTTTTGCACATAATTCTCATAATGGATTTACAAAGTTCCATGTCTTTTTCATGAACTAGTGCCTTCTTTTTCTATAAGTTTGTCATAGACTTTCTTATTCACAATGCCTTTAATGTCTTCAATTTTCAAATTTCTAAGAATCATATATCTCACCATAGAGATATCAATCTACTCTTTCTCAATATCATTGTACAAATCATAAAACTTATTCATTTTCAAAAAGTTCCCCTCATTGGCAATAGTTGTGTTAATCTTTTCTATATTAGGTTTCCAGGGTTGCCTCGTTTTACCTGTTGGTTGTTTAGAAGCAATAACCTTTTCAAGTTGTTTAACTTCTTATTCATCTTCTTCTTCCTCACTAGAATCTGCAATTGTCAATAATGTTTTCTTTCTTTTCTCAAGTCTAGTAGCTTGTTTGTTAACTCTTTTTGACTTATGAGTCTCAACTTCTACTAGCCTTTTAGACTTCCTTTTGGGTTCACTAGGTTGCTCGGATGATACAATAGCATATGGGATGCTCTACTCTAAAGGAGTTACTATAATGGATACATCACATGCTTGGCCAACTAATAGAGGTGGAACAAACATCATACTTTGCTCACTAGTTTCTTTCAGTCTAGGGATTGTTTGTCTAACTGCTTGTGATTCTTCTTTTGACATACTGGCCTCAAACAATGCTTTCTTCATCATAGTATCAACTTTCTTATGAGATGCTTTTTCTAAAGATACCTAGTAAACTGATTGAGTTAACTCTTCATATGATCCAAATCTATATGAAGCTTGGTCTATTTAGAAGTTCAACAATAGATCAATGTAACCAATAGCTACATCATCACTCAATTCATAATCTAAGGGTTCAAGAAATGTTTCCCTTAGTTCTACTACTTCAACATAAGTTAGTTTTGTATCTACCATAAAACATATGTCATCCTTAAATCTATCAACAATTGCTGGTGCAATTTTGAATCTTTGTTTCCTTTCATTCTAGAATGTTCTAATAATCAAATTATCACTATCCAAGATTTTATCTACAGGATGCCTTCTGCATACATCTGTTATCTTATCTATAGTACATCTTTCACTGCTCATGATCTTTGTAACAAATAGAAATGGAAATCTTTTAAGTACATGAAAGAAAATGTGATTGATTAGTGACTGAAATCTGAATACACCATTCTTAGTTCTCTTAATCTTCTCCATATTCTCAAGGAGTTGTACTCTTAAAATCTCACTCAAATTTACTTGTTCCTTCTCAATACAAATCTTGTAGATTGCATAGATAAATCTTGCTAACAACTCATCACTCTTAGAACTTGCACAGATAGAATATGCAATGATTTTGGTCAAGAATCTCACATCATGTTGTCTGATGGTATTGATCACTATTGCATTGCCATTATAAACTGCTTTAATATTGAGTTCAACTTTCTTCTTGAATAAGTTCTCACCAATGGGTACACTGCCTTGTTTGCTAAGACCAATAACCTCATGAATAAGGTCAGCAGAAATGTCAACTACATTGTCTCCTATTAAAAACTTCCCATTATGAATTCTACTTAATATAATTTGAGTCCATTCTTCATTATCAAGTTCATAGTAGAAGTAATATCTAAATAAATCTAAATCTTTTAGATCTTCAAATCTGGGCTTCATAGACATATCACGGTTGAAAATAATTTCCATATCTTTGTTCATAAGTTCACCTCCAACAGTGTCAAACTTGCTAGACAAGTAACTTCCTATGTCTTCCAAGTAAACTATGTTGTTTGGAGTTGTTGATAGAGTTGAATTAAGGTTTCCTTCTAAGGGTTCCATAGGTACAACCTTCAATTTGGGTCCCTCAATATTCTCAACATTGTGAACTACTATCATATCCATGATTTCACCAAATAGAAATTTATCAAAGAAATTTTGTATAAAAAATGATAAAAAAACCATTTTCCAAAGTAGGGTTTTGCTCAAAATCATTTTTGGTGTAAATAATTATTCACTATTTACACTTTACTTAAGTTTACTTAGGTCAATACATTATTTTATTATTTATTATTTTGACACCTAGGAGTTTGTGTACTCTTATGAGTTGTCATGTTGACAACACTAGAGTAATCAACTCTAATTTAGCACATGGTGTCTACAATACTGGACTTTCCATAATTAATTGAGTTGTCACATAGGCAACATAGTTATTCACACTCTTAATTAAGCACATGGTGTCTACAACATAATTTTATGTGCTACACCTTTGTAGGCTTATCCTCTCATCATCGCACTTATTCATATGCTTAATAGAGGATAATCCACTTTTGGTGGACATGTGCTTGGTTGTAAGACTTATCAGTATGTTGATTCTAAGGCATTATAGAAGCATTCTAGAGGCTTTTATATTCAGGCACTCCTAGTGTGCATGTACATGTGACAGAACATTGAATGATAATAAATCAATTTTGGATATTGTTATTTTGATCATACCCTATTGGTCCACTATTGTGCTTATGCTTGAGTTCCTTTATCTTGGGTGATTTTTCCCTAAGGAAAATTCTTATTTGGTATCATAGCTATACCAAATTCTTACAATCACTTTGACAAATCGCTTCTAGGTGCTCTAAGCTTCTGAGATAATTGCAATTTGGAAAGAATCAAGTTTTTACTATATTTATTTATCCAACTTAAAATTGCATTAATTGCATACTTTTCTAAATCAAAAAGCTAATAATTTCATTCTAAAATCAAATATCTACTGAAAATCATCTATTTGATCTTCAAATGCTACCCAAGGTTACCATAGCTTCCTTTCATCATGGCAATGCTCCACAAAACTTCGCTCCATAGAATTTTCTATGAAAACATAGATTACATCTTATGTCAAAGAATAAACTTTCTTTATTGTAACAATAACTCTTATTTCCTTGGTAACTTGTTTTGATGAGCTCCAAATTGCAAGCGACCTTAGCTATAGTCTAAACTCATCTAGATACATCTTTTCTCAACCTTGCTACTCATAGTTTGATCTCTAAATGAAGTTTCTAATTTTGGTGTTGTGAATAAGCTTAATTCAACTTTGTTGAATCAAACTCAATTACTGACTTCAATCTTCCTTTTTTTGCATCATCTAACTTTTCCTCAGATCCAATAGTTAGTCCCTTTACAAATGTCTCATCAAGTTCTTCTTGAATTTCACTAACTACATTTTTTTATCTTCATTGTCTTTGTTAGTTATGAAGTTCCTTTCATGATTCCTTCTATCATTTTCAATGTTTCTTTCATTCTTCCTTTTTTTTTTTAAGTTTCTTCCATTTTTCCTTCTATCCATTCTACAATACTTTGCTATATGTCCAAAGTTGTTGCATAACTGACATACTGGGGTTCTACTTCTAGGATTCTATTGATCAATAGGTGCTTGATAGTTATGGCTATGCGTCCAAATTTGTTACACTTATAACACATGATCTAATTTCTTTCTTCAAAAGGTCTTCTTTCTCTTGATGTCCTCTCATTAGATCTTCTTCTATCTATAGGATTAGTATTTCCATACATTCTACTATTCCTTTTATCATTATCATATTTAGGTTTCTTACAATCAATTTCTTTATGACCAGTACCATGAAAATTATGAAAATAAAAATTTGTAACATGGTTAAATGACTTAATTGCATCATCTCTTTTCATATGACCTATTTCATTACATGAAAAAAAACTTACCTCTAAATTCATACTTGGTTTCTTTAGGAGAGTCAACTTGCTTTGGTTTATCCAATTTCTTAGTTTCCTTGTCTTGTCCAACTTCTTTAGATTTATCAAGAGATTAGCTAGATTCAATATTATCATGAAATTTATCTTTTTCTTTTAGATCTGATCCACTTTCAAGTTTCTTTGCAAACATGTTAAATAGGTAACCAAGGCTAGTATTATCATAGGTAGGTCTTTGTACTAACATTTGTTCATGAAGATTTTCTCTGATAGAATAAATCTTTTCAAGTTGTAGCTTTCTTTGAGTTAGTTCACCTTTCAAAATAGTGTTGTACTTATGAAGTCCTTCATGATCTTCTTTTAATACTTCAAGTTTAGATGTTCTCTTTGCTACATTGGCTCTAAGATTTGAATTTTTAGTCTTCAAAATAGATTCAACTTTGCTAGGATCATTCTTCAAACCCAAATTTAGATTGGTAATCGTCAATTCACCCTTCAACATCTTGTACTCTATTTTTAGCTTTGAATATTCATCATCACCAATTTTTGATTCAGTAGATTCAGGCTTGGATTTGCAATATTCAATCTTGTCCTTTAGTTGTGCAATGTACACTTTGGAGTCTTCATATCTATTTCTCAATTTATCTCTTTCTTCAGTAAGGAGATCAATTTGTTCAAGTGCCTCTTTAAGGTTCTTCATCAACTATTCTATATCCATAGGGATCTTACTCAAGCTATTAAGCCTCTTCTAAGTAACTGAGCTCTGATACAAATTGTTAGAAATAGGGAATACTGAGAGGGGAGGGTGAAACAGTATTCTATTAACTTTTTTTACCAACTAGATATTATTAATTACTTTGAACCATACATAAGAAAGTAAATAAGTAATGTTGAACAGTAAAGTAAACCATGCATAGAGAGAACTCATAAACCCATATTTTGTTAACTAGGGAAACTCTAGCCAAGGGAAAACCCTGGTGGGGATGATGCCCACTTGATGATGTACTAATATAAATGTTTGTTGTTAGACGATGGAACCTATTAGGAGTCTATAAATGCATTTAGTACACATGAGTCCCTATTAGGAGACTTTGAATCCATGTTAGGAGATTCTAATCCTATTAGGAGTTGTGGTACAATGTGTGCAAGAAGAGCTCACTACCCAAACAATTAGTTTAAGTTCATCGAATACAGAAGTATAGATGTTGTACCTTCTTTCAGCTGATCTCTAACCTCAGCTTGATCTCATATCACAAAATCAGGTTATCAAAAATTCACTTCTACATATGATACAAAACTTTGTATTCACAACTTTCACATATGACTTTACAATAATCCCATAAGATATCTTTGCATAAATACCTTGCCTTTTCACAAATTGTTGCTAGTCAGCTAGGACCAAAATAAAATTTCCCAACTTAGAGTAAACATCTAGGATGTCGTCCCTAATTGGTCAAGTAATTATTTTGTAAACAAAATAATTCCTTTACTTTTCATTCTAATGTTCTATAAATCTTAATTATCTCTTTTCTATACTGCTTGTAGTAATGTATGAGGTTATACACATCATCATCAACATTTATACTATTTCCATATATCTTCTTTCTCAAGACTAACATCATATAAAACAATACATTGTTGTAGACCATTTTCATACTTAGACAATTTTTTGAGTACCAAAAAGCTAATTATCTTTATTTTTGAGGTTTTCTATAAGTATGTACATCATGTGTTGCCATCAATGACAACATTTACATATCTACATATAGAAAATTATCAACAAAGACTTCTAATATTTGAATAGGAAATGAACCTATAGAGATACAATTAGTATGAGAGGGTGTATAAGCAATTAGGTTTTATAAATGTATTTATTTCAATTACATTTGATGATCAAATGTAAGTTTTTAATCAAGGGAATCTCAATTTATGGTAAGTAGAAATTGAACAAAAGTGGAATTATAGAAGTTGTAAAACAAAATAGGATTATATTTCAACCAAGAGTTTATATGTGGACAATCTATGTATGAGAGATGCATGCCTCAAACTTTAAATTGTTGATACTTGATTCAATTCACCTATTTTATTTCTTTTCAATACAACATATTTCAACTAGAAATGGTTAATTAAGGGCTGATCATGTATCTCACTTGGGGGCAATCTTTGTCTTTGGAAGTTAAAGTGCCTAGTAGGATAATATTTCTAAATGTTTTGTGGAGGCATTGCATTGATTTCCCCATAGGAAAGAGTCCTAATCTAATTTTCCATGGCTTCAAAGGATAATTAAATTGCAATTATTGTAGAGGTTGTATGGATTATCTTAATTGGGGATTGTATTTTTCAAATTTTTAGTAGGCAAGAACCAAGTTAGGTCTTTTAATTTGTGGTTGGCATCCACCACCTTCTACAAGATTTCTACTCCATACTTTGGTGCATGAGTGGCTTCCTTTATATATGTCAAATCATTCCCATAAATCTATGGTATGCATGTGGCCAATTTGAGTGTCCCAAATTTTTTTAGTGTCTGATAGAAATCTATTTTTTATGAATGGTCTTAAACTAGAGTTTTGTGGGGAGGTGGATGAACATTTAAAACTCATGAAGATTTGGCAATGGGATGAAAATGTACTACATGCATGGAGTGTAAATTGCAAGTTCAAATGATGGGAAGGAAAAATAAGTTGAGATGAAAGAGAATTGATTTGATTGTAGAAAAAAATAGTAGATGAATGCAATGAGTGCTAGGGTTTGGCATAGGTATAAGGAAACTTATAACACTTTCATATACCACATGACTATGCACTTTGGTGGAAGAAGTACTTGGCACTAGAATCAAAGTATGTTACACGATTATAATTTGTGGGGTTTTATGGCTCATTTATTTTGGTAAGTGAAGCTCATGAAGTTCTGCATAATTTGATAAACAAGGGAAAGGAAAAATTTCTTTGGGATAAAGCTAGGGATATTGGATGTTTATTCTTTGTTAGCATAAAGGCTCAAGGTGCATAGATATCCAACACAAACAATTTAGTGACAAAACTAACAAAGAGTTAGAGATATATAAGAACTTCATACATATCTTTTACATCATGTAAGTAGTGAAAAGAAATATGAGAACTCCAATATGATTGTATAGAATGAGTTATTGAATAGAATGTTGGCACAGTCAAGATTACTAGCATGGAGGTTAGAGGAGAAAATATCCCTTATTTCCTTGACTTTAAAGATAATTTAGCATTTCAAAAGATAAGGGGAAATGTTGAGATCTAATGCATGTTCTACACCTTTGCAAAAAGAATGAGGAAACATAATCACAAGGGTAAAATTAGAGAAATTGGTGGTTTAAGAACTTGTACTCAATTATAAAAAGTTTCACCTTTCCCAATTTTACCAACAAGTTTTAGAGTTTTCAAGGGGAAGATTAAATCAAAGACACTACAATCAAAGAGTCTTTGACTCAATTTTACTTATAGAAAATTCTAAAAAAATTGAAATACCTATAGACATGTTACGTGGCAAAATTTTGGATAACATCTTGCACTTTCTAAGTGCTTATTTTGATTTGACTAAAAGAGAAAATAGTCTATGCAACACAGACTCATAAGGTTACATAAAAACCAACATTGATTCTCCACTAGGTTATAGATATGGAAAACATGAAGAGAAAGAGAAATAGAAAAAAAATGAGACAAGGAAAAATCTTTTTAATGATAGCAGACACTAATAATAATTTTAAAAATTGGAGCTTTATGCCTAAATAGTTGGCATAGTTCTCACTTCTGTTGGAATGTTCAAAATGGGAAGAGTACTTCTGAGAGGGGGGGTGAATCAGAAATACCACACTTTTAACCTTTTTCAATCCTTTAAACATATAGCTAAAAAGTAAACTGCATGCATGTAAACATATAGATGAACATAAAGTAAACATGTGCAATAACACATAACACCAAATTTGGTAACCCAGAAACCCTCCAAAAATAAGAAGGTAAAATTGGGGTGGGGATGATACCCACAAAAATTACTGTAGCAATAAATGTTTGACCACTTCTGATGGTCTGCCCTGTGAAAGGCTTGCCCTATTAAAGGCTTTACACCGTATCAATAGTGACCTGGTTAGAGGATTTACAGAAACTTTACATGAAGTGTCACCCTATTAAAGGATTTACAGTAGGCTATTAAACCTACCTAATACAATAGGATTTTCAATCACCTTCTCCAAAGGTTCTCCTACCTAGCTGTTAGGATAACCTATCAATATAGGATTTCCAACTTCTAATACAATGGTAAGAAACTATTAGAATAATGAACCTGATAGTATGCAATCTTTAATTGTTGGATTTAGGCACTTGATCTTCTCTATTTGATATGACCCTTGCTTGATCTGATCTCTATTCTTATCCCTTGTGTTGTTCTGATCAACTGGATGTATAATTGTTACTCTATTCCTCTAAGTCTTACTCTCTTCACACTAGATTTCACTATAATCTCCCCATGCGCACACACAACAGGGTTTTCAACTTCCTTTTAAAGATTGAGAAGACTTATGATTAGGTATGGATATACAATCCATATTGAATCTTTAAGTTCCCACTCATTCCTTCCATTTTCCTCATTGGTTGCATGCCTTCTCCATTTTTTTGATTAGCTGCATGCTCATTGCATAGGAAATGTAAAAGATTCATCCTTATTCTTTTTCTCCTTTGAAATCCTTCTATGTTGGCTCCAAAAAGGGTTTACATCTGAGTTTGTGAGGGCAAAAACTCATATGATGATTCTATGTTACTCGACACATACTGGACTACTAGTGCTCAGCACATATACTATCCTGGCTTGCTCGACACCTATTACACTCTATCTCACTTAGCACATGTATGATTCTAGCTTACTTGGCACATGAAACACTCTGACTTGCTCAACATCAATTGTGACTCAGCACCTATATGTCACTCGACACTTATATATTTCTCGGCACCTGAAGTCACTCGGCACCTGTTGAAAATCTGACTCGGCACACACTATGGCTCGGCATACATAGTGTGCTCGGCTTCAATGTAGAAAGTGGTTAAATGTGTTGACACTCAAATGTCAAAACCATCTAAGGACCAAAAATCTCCTCCTTTGACATGAGTGGCAAAACCACTTAAGTAATCATTACTAATTTGTGCTTATGAGTACCTTATCCACAAAATTTCAAAATTTGTTCAAAATACCTTAATTCCTCTTGAGCTAATTGTGCCTTGACATTCTTGCAACCAAAATTATGTGTTGAATGTGCCTGATACTCTTTGTCTTTTTGTCCTATTCCTGCATTTTGTATCTAATCTTCCATATGCTTGTCAAAAAAATTGTATCTCCCCCTCACTTTGTCTTATTACTTATCCCCCCTTTTTGCTATCAAAAATATTATATCTCCCCCTTTTTCACACTAATGTCAAAGGGTTCTAAGGAGTAATACCATACTTAGCCAAAAAAATCACTATTTACCTCCATTATTATTTTCAGAGTTGCATCCCATTTTCTCCAAAGCAATGTTAAGTGACTTGTGATGGATAGTAGTCTTTGTAACAAGGTGTACAAGTCCATCAAGTGTAGAAAGATTTGGATATTTCTTTAAAACTATTTCAACATACACTTGCTCCTTGTGGAGGACTTCTAAATGTGGGGTTATGGAGGATTGGATCTACATCAATTTAGCCTTAATATTGGCTTCCTCTGCTATAAGTACAGCTAACTCCCTTTGAGTGTGAAGTGTTTGTGCAAAATGCTTCTCACTTTGAGCTAGATCTTTAGGTAATTACATGCTGGATATTTTCAAGTTTCTTTCTAAGCTCATTATTCTTTGATTTATTTATTGTGTGAAATTGGAAAAATCACACAACTTCCTGTACAATGAAAAAATGTTTTCAAGGAAAACTTTGACCTTGTCTATTTTTTTTGCAAACTCTACCTGTTCAAGTGTTATGCCACTTGATATCTCTTCATTCAATTTTCCTTGAAATTTTCTCTCTGACCATTCCATGAGTTTAACATTAGTATCCTGGTCTTCATTGGTCACCTGGTCAACTACATCTAATAGTTGCTCAATTATTGGCTTTGCTTCATCTAGTGACTGTAAGTTGAAGGCATCTATAAAAATGTCCTTGATCTCATGAAGTGCTTGCTTATGTTTGAACTCTTTCCTAAGTATTTCCTGCCTCATCCTTCTATCTAATGCAGTTTGCATTTCAGTCATTTATGCCATTTTAATGGTCTTGGAATCATAGAAGGGTATAACAATATCTTCATCTAATTCAGGGTCTCCATAGTGAAGAACCCTATCCACTCTAGTTGTGCTCAAGCCTGGAGTTGAAAATTGCAAGGGAATGGCTTCAGTGCTTGGCTTTTGAATTGTCTTTGTAGGAGTGCAAGTCTTTGGTAGTTCTACTAGTGTTTTTAAGGTGGCCTACTCCTTTTCTTTTGAGGTGTCCTCTTTCTCATCTGATTTTCCTTCCTCTACACTTAGCATCTGAATAGAACCACTTGTTGCACTTGGTGGAGGTGGTGGTGGAAGCATCAAAATCTTAGTTCAAGTAGTTGTATATGTGAAAGGTGGTTCCTTTGGTTTCACCTTTTCTCTTTGTGGTGCTACTACTACCTTTTGTAACTCATCAACACTCACCAATATAGGGCTTGTGCATACCTGTGCCTATAAAGTAGATTGGTGAAGGATCTCGGAGACATCCTCTATAGTAAGAGGATTGATGTTTTGAGCTAACTTGTTAGGAACATCCTTAATGATTATTGTGTTTGCAAGTGTGATGGTTGTATGAGGAGGGCTAGGAGCTAGCATTTGTGTGTCTTGCACACTCTGTTCCTCTTCTTGTTGTTGCTCAATTGTTGCCATTTTGTCTCCCTTAGCTAATTCTTCTTCTTCTTTCTCCTTATTTTCTTCCTCTCCTCTTTCTTCCTCTCCTTTTTTTTCTTCCTCTATCTTTTCTTCTTCCTTCTTCTCTGTTTCCTTTGCCTCTACCTCTCCTTTCTACTCTTCTGCCTTCTTTTTCCTCTGCCTTCTCCTTGGAACTAGTTTCTACCTTATTTGATTCCTCTACCTTTTTATCAGTTATCTTATAAATTGTTTTCCACAATTGTGTGGATTTATTCACAACATCTTCAATCTTGTTTTGAAGGATGCTGAAGGCTCTATACTTTGGTACAAATTTGCCACCATGTTTCTTGTTTGCCTTTGTTATTTGAGCCTTTCTCATGTCAAGCTTTACTTGAGCTAGGGTAGATTCTTTGATCTCCCTTTCAATTTTTAGACAATAATGCCATTTATTTTCAATTATTTCATACAGTTCCTTAGGCATGGTATTGTCAAGTTCTAGAAGTGTGTTTTTAATTTCTACCATTATGGCATACATAGATTCCTCCATTTCATTCTGCTCTATCTTATTGAGCTTATTGAAATTAAGAGACTTTAAATCATTCAAATTTTTATTTTTATTCTTATCACAAAGTTTATCAATTGTATATTTAGGAAGATTTCTTACCACTATGAATTTGTTGAGGTCCTCTAACTCTGTTCTCTCTTCATCATCTATATCTAGTTGTGCCACATACCTTCTTCTTTTCTTGGGCTCTTCAGTAGGCTGTATATTGGCTTTCTTCTTCTCTTTTGATGTCTCTTTTGCCTTTTGAGTAGATGCTCTTGTAGTGGCCCTTGTTGTTGGAGTTGGTTTGGTTTGAGCTAGTTTAGTAACCTTTTTAGGCTTGGGCTGAGTTGTAGGTTGAGTTTTTTCCTTTTTCTTCTTTGCTCAATAGGTGTAGGTGCTTCCTTAGCTTCTTCTCCCTTGGCATCTTCCTCCTTGTCTTCTCCTAATATTTGTGTCGACTCTACTAGACCTTGCCCTTGCTCTCCTTCTTCTTCACTTTCTCCTTCTACTTCTTCTTCTTCTTCACTTGCTTCTCCTTCAATGTTTGCTCCAAATGTCCTCTTTATCTTCTTTACCATTTTATCTTTCTTCTTGATAACAGAAGTTGTTTTTCAGTTCAATCTCAACTTTGGACTTGACAATGTCATATGTCCCAAAGTGAGGAGCTACTTTATCTATTTCTTTTGCAAGAAATCTTGTGATTGCTACTGAGGCTTCATCTACATCAAGCTCATATCCCAATGGTCTTACCCATCTTACTCTTGGTATTGTTGCCTAGATGTAGGTGTATTCAATGTCAACCAAGAAGCATAGGTCATTGACATGTTTCTCTACCAATGAAACTGGTATTCTCATTCTTTGCTTCATGTATTTCTTAAAATCTTCAAAATAACTTATCATTTGCGCCTCAAAATTGTCACGCATTTGATCAATGAACTCATTGATTTGTGTAATAGCAGTTTTGTTGGGGTTCCAATTTACCTTTCCTATAGAAGGGAATTCTTCCATCACATAAAAGAATATACACTTAAGAACTTAACCAAATTTTCATTGTGCACCCTTTGATCTCCTTATTGCTCCTAGGTTTTCATTAATTTGTTCCAACATGAGCTTTGACAGATCATATGTGTGATCTTTCTTCACTAGTTTGTAGGCTACATCAACTACTAAACATGGCACACCATTTAATCTATTGGATTGATAGAATTTGTGAGATATTATTCTCACAGCAAAATCTAGAAGTGGATCAGTTATAGTATCAATGGTCATTCCCCTATTGTTCCATTTAGCTCCTGTATTTTTCTCAATGAACTCCTTTCTATCACTTCTCAAGGTCTTTGGCCGATCTAGGGTTGGGAATCCCATAATCCTATGAACTATCTTCTTTGTAATCTTAATGAGTCATGTCTCCAACCATAGATTACTATCATGAATTCTACTCAAAACAATCTATATTCATTTAGTTTTGAATCCTATTGGGTAGACTAGGGCATTGGTCAAACCCTTTTTCTCAACTATCTCAAATTCCTTTTTTAGAATCTTGTTCTCACATAGTTTATTATAAGCTTGAAATATTTCAAAATCACCTATGGCACCAATTTTTCTGTCATAACATTTTCTCACATCTTGCACCATGACCACTTTAGGCAAAATGATAGATAATGCACCAACTGGGTCATCTCTGTAAGAAACTTTAGGGATTGGCCTAATTTAGGGTTGTTTGACCTCATTGCTAACTAATTGAATCTCATGACCTTCCTTTGCTTTGGGGTTTCTTGAACTAGAGGCCATTTTACCAAACTAGGGTTTCAAACATTAAAAAAACTTTAACTCTACGTAGCTCAACACCTAATAAATACCTTTAAATTGATGAGTTTGTGCTGAATAGCTATTGGAATCTATGCAAATGGATATTAGGTTGCTACTTGATAACTTCTTCACTCTTCTTGACTTTGCTTTGTGCTCGATTGGTGTGAAAATGAGCAAAATTCAACCTTATACCTATTAAAGACCTAGCATTAAATGTTTTGTGCATACAGCTATAAAACTTGACACTTGAAGGATTCACCATGACTCAGCTCCCATTGTATTTCATTTACTCAACCTCCACTAGACTTCTACTTCACTTGGCTTCTATTGGCAACTTGGCATCCATTGGAACTTTACTTGGCATGCAAGGGTAACTTGGCAGCTTCTTCAAAGTTTTACTTGGCATCTTTTCTCATGCTGATTTCTTCTTTATAGTACTCCTTTGTTCTTTGGGACTGATGTATGATATAACTTTGTATATTAGTCTCGTACATCTATTTTTGCTAAGTTGGATGAAGTGTAATCACTTGACCTCTTGGGTGAAGTGATCTCTCCATTTGATGTGGTGAAGTGATCTCTCCATTTGATGTGTTGCACTCATCTTTCTTCTTCCAAGTATTTTTCATTTGCCCTCTTATTTGTTCAACATCAACCTTCTATTTTCCTTTTTTGGCTTATGTCTTGGGTGCTTTTGACTTTTTTGGGAAATTCTTGCTGATATGACCAATTTTCAAGCAACTAAAACATATACTTTGGCTTAGCCATCTGTTGTAACTCCCTCTAAAATGTGTCCTTATGCAATTTTTAAGAATGTGTCCATACTCCTAACAATAGTGACAGATATACCTAGTATTGTAATCCCAATTATAGTGATGACCATGGTTGTTTCCTCTTGCAGGTTGATTAGGTGTCTACATAGGCTTTGATCTGCATTCAATGCTCTATGTCTGTATTTTTTGTAGTTGTAGCAGTGACCTCCAAATCTTGGTGTCCTCATGGTCTTGGTTCTACATTCATGTTCTTGATGTCCTTTTTTTTGCACTTGTGAAAAAAGCTTGCATTGGTAGGCTTATCATGCTAAAGACTATTCTTGCTCCTACACACATTATGGGTATGTCCCTTTTTACCATAGAAATGATAAGTAGGTTTAGTGTTTTTACCTTTGTTTCTTCTTTCTTCTATAGTCTTGGATGATTCTCCTTGTTCAGTGCTAGTGTATCCAAGTCTTGAAGTATCATTACTAGCCCTTAGTGATTTTAGTAGTTGTTCAAAGTACTTGATAGCCTCATTGGGTTTGTTGAAGCTTTATGCTATCTCTTTCTCTCTCTTCAATTCATTCTACAATTGTTCATTCTGCATCTTCAAAGTGGAAATCTCAATGTCCTTCATGTTTAGCTCATGATGAGCATTCATCATCTAGCTTAAGGTGTTTAGCTACATGTTTGAGATCCTTTCAAACTCTATTATCTTCTCCTCCAGTCTATTGGTAAGATTTCTCTTGTCATATTCTATTAAAACCTTGTCTTCAATGGCTCTCTTCTTTTGTTTAGTCACTTCACAAAGCATTATGGCTTATGATTCTTGTTCAAGCTTGAGTAATCTGATTTCTTCAGCTTGTGCTCTATTTTTCTCCATTAGTTCTGCTATTGCTGCATCAAATTCCTTGGAATCTCCATTGGAAAAAAATTGTGTGGTATCAATCTCCTTGTAGTGTATGTCATTTTCAGCTATGGCTATCTCCTTCCTTCTTTTTAAGGACTTTCTCAATTATTCTCTAGATTCTTCTACTTTGTGTAGAGCTAGGTGCACATCAATCATCTAGTTGTCTATGATCTTCCCAGGTTTGAAGACTTCCATCTTCAAACCTTTTCTCTAAGATGTTAGGCTTCTCCTTGTGAGAACCTCCACTCTAATACTAATTGTTGGAATGTTCAAAATGGGAAGAGTACTTCTTAGAGGGGGGTGAATCAGAAGTACCACAGTTTTAACCTTTTTCAATCCTTTAAACATATAGCTGAAAAGTAAACTGCATGCATGTAAACATATATATGAACATAAAGTAAACACATGCAATAACACATAACACTAGATTTGGTAACCCAAAAACCCTCCAGGAATAAGAAGGTAAAACTGGGGTGGGAATGATACCCATAAAAATTACTACAATAATAAATGTTTGACCACTTCTGATAGTTTTCCTTGTGAAAGGCCTACCCTGTTAAAGGCTTTATACTGTATCAATAGTGACCTAGTTAGAGGATTTACAAACACTTAACATGAAGTGTCACCCTATTAAAGTATTTATAATAGGTTGTTCAACCTACCTAATACAATAGGATTTTCAATCACCTTCTCCAAAGGCTCTCCTACCTTGCTGTTAAGCTAGCCTATCTATATAGGATTTCCAAATTCTAATGCAATGGCAAGAATGTATTAGAATAATGAATCTGATAGTATGCAATCTTTAATTACTGGATTCATGTGCTTGATCTCCTCTATCTGATGTGACCCTTGCTTGATCTAATCTCTATTCTTATCCCTTGTGTTTTTTTGATCAATTGGATGTATAATTGTTACTTTATTCCTCTAAGTTTTACTCTCTTCACATTGAATTTTTCTATAATCTCCCCATACACTATTCTCATCCACACACACAATGGGGTTTTCAACTTCCTTTTAAAGATTGAGAAGACTTAGGATTAGGTATGGATCTACGATCCATATTGAATCTTTAAGTTCTCACTCATTCCTTGCATTTTCCTCATTGGCCTTCTCCATTTTTCTGATTAGCTGCATGCTCATTGCATAAGAAATGTAAAAGATTCATCCTTATCCTTTTTCTCCTTTGAAATCCTTCTATGTCAACTCCAAAAATGGTTTACATCTAAGTTTGTGAGGGCACAAACTCATATGTTGATTCTGTGTTACTCAGCACATACTAGACTACTAGTGCTCAACACATATACTATCTTGTCTTGCTCAGCACCTATTATACTCTATCTCACTCGGCACATGTATGATTCTAGCTTACTCGGCACATGAAACACTCTTACTTGCTCGGCATCAATTGTGACTCAGCACCTATATGTCACTCGGCAATTATATACTGCTCGGCACCTAAAGTCACTCGACACCTATTGAAAATCTGACTCAGCACACACTGTGGCTTGGCATACATAGTTTACTCAGCTTCAATGTAGAAAGTGGTTAAGTGTGTTGACACTCAAATGTCAAAGCCATCTAAGGACCAACAACTTCTATACAAATCATAGATGTTTCTTAATAGATATGTCAGTGGTGCATTATTGGAGTAACTTGAAAGCTATTAGTTAAGCCCCATTTTATGTACCCATTCTACTCTTTAAGAATACCTCATTTATTGATTCTAAAATTGTTCTTCCTTGCTTACCATTGCTATTACTATTTCTTAAGGACTAGTTGTCTAGTAGTACGTAATACACCTAACTAGAAGGCCAAAAATATAATTTTTCCTTGACAATTATGAATAGACATAAACATCACATCAAAACTTATGCAAGGCCATGTTATATATTTCAAAATATGTAGGAATCAAACTGTAATTTTACTTATATGTTAAAATTTAAGGCCATAAAATAAATGGTGTATTGAACCTAGTGTACAAATAACTTACAAAAATAGAAGTTCCTTTAAGTATGACCCTCAATGTTGCAAGCAAAGCATATTTAGAAACTAAAATATTGAAATTTTATTTTGGTTATTACCTCAAATTGCTTCTTCAAGGTAGTTTGGACCATCTTCTCGTATTTCTATCTTGCAACACCTGCTCCCACTGCACTTCTATTAAAGATAGCTAAAGCCTTTTGCAATGAACCCTCATATGATTCTTGTAGAGCTACCTAGAAAGAGTCAAATTCAATTTTATAAAGTTATAGACACAATCCAAGGTTATGGACCTAATACACATTAATACCCTAGAATAAACAACATATTAAATTTACAAACTTTTGTAGAGAATAAACTACCTCTTCGGGTGATTTTGATTGATTGAAGGACCCCATGTAGGCTTCATTAGCACACTCATAAGCTCACCAAAATTCACCTTCCTCTATACTCTATTATCAATAACAAAAAGTGTTTGAATTGTATTATGAGTAGTGATACATGTATTTTGTAAAGAATAATGATAATAGCTTACAAACTAACTCTCAATCTTACAGATTGATAGCCTTGCATAGACTTCAATAGAAAACTCATAAGTTCACCTACATTCACCTTCCTTCACACTCTAAATCAATAAACAAAAATTGTTAACATTGTAAGATGGGTAGTGATTTGTGTATTTTATGGATAATAATGACACAACTCACAAATTTTGATTCTCAATCTTGCAAATATTTAAGCAATACGAGTAGCTCAAATATATAAACTAGATTGTGATTGTTGTAAAAAGGACAATGATTTGGGGCACTTGTTATATGGCCAAGAGGTAGAAGATAATTAAATTTGAGAACTATAAAATATTCATCTTTAAAAATAAGTATACTAGAGCCATTATTAATATCACAGTTATATATTTTTCTGGCCAAAGAATTTAAATATGCTCAAGTAATTGGGTAAATTAAAATTATGATAAAAAAAACTATTGTGCTAAAAATAAATAAATAAAGCCACGAAAACCATGCAACCCATAGAAAATCAGTAAATATTAGTTTTAATTTGATCCTAAAATAATTGTTATGATAGTATGATATGTATTATGCACTACTATAAGGTCTTGTAAAAACCTTTTTTTTGCTATTTAAAAGTCATGAATAGTCTCACAACAATTTTGGGAAGCATGAAACAGCAATAGAAACTAGAAATGAACATCAATAGAAAAATTCATAAATGAAAGATGACCTATTTCATTCACCTTCCATGATGTTGCAATTGTTGGCACAGCCCCTACCTTAATTGCATCTAAGAAGGATTGTGTGAGTTGTACAAATATTGGACCATTCATGATTGTTGACCCAACCTACTTTGGCCTTGTTTTTTCAAATTCAAACTTTGTTAATGCATCAAGACTAGCTTGGAGTTTTGGGCACAATTTGTCCAACTATGGGAAAAAGTCATAGTTAACTACCAATACTTTGCAATAACTATTGATACATTATCACTCTCGTAATATAAAAGAATCTAATTGCAACACAATTATCCAAAGACAATAAAATCTAGACTTAGAAAATATGTCTTACTAGAATCTAATCGTGTCACTAGAGATATTTGTCATTATTTAATGGTCATATAAGAGTGAAGCACTCACGATCAAGAAATAGGGCTCAAATTGACTCACAAATCTCTCTCTTAAGCCTAATAGACTTCAATTTTGCATGTTCTAACGGCTAGTCATCACTTACACAACATAGCTATCACAAAATTATTGCAATTACAATAGCTGATTCCAATGGATCAAAATTACATCCACAACATAGTTGTTGTATGGATGTCACAATTATGATGGTAGACTAGAAGCTTAAGACATTATAATTACAATGACTTACTATCCCAATTGTGATGTCTTCAACATAAACTCTTGACCCCTCCTTCTTCCAAGTTAAAACATTTTTATCCATTGTAATTGTGACAGATGCTCTTATTGTCACAATTTGTGACAGCAAAAGTTTGACACTCATCCTATGGGAGCCAATTCATGGTTTTATCACTTGGGCGATGGGTGGCCATCACAATAACCTGTCATCATAATTCAAGTCCAAATGTAGTAGTGAATAGTGTAGAGTTCCATATCCATTGATTGATGAAGAGGATTTGAAAAGAGAGATACCTAGATGAACTAGTAAAGTTGTTGAGTGAAGAGGAGTGACTATGATAGAATTACATTGGGCATTTGATTAGTTAGTCTTTAACAAAATGATTTATTATTCAATCATCATATAAAGTATAGATGTGTTGTGTTTAACACAAGAAAATCATAGAGAAATGTGGTCAGTCAATGAAGGAGCTGAAGTAGAAGATTAAGGAACCTAAAGGTTAGCAGAGTACACTATATTAGTCGAGTAATAGCTATGGCCAAGAAAAATTTAGTAGTGATCGAGCATAATAATGACCGAGTGAGCCAATGCAAGCCAAGAAAAATAAAACAACACAGACCAAGACACATAATGATGGTTGAGTGTCAGCAAAAGTTATAGTTTGTGAAAGAATTAAGTTTGAGGTCAACATAGTTGAATTTTTGGATTAGTCAAAATGCATGGATGATAAGGATTGATGAGTTGGCATATTTAATGCATGAATATAATTTGTTATGAAATCAAAGGCAAGGATTTAAGAATAATTTTCTAGAAGTATCAAGAAAGGAGTAGAAGAGAAAAATGATGGATAGATTCAATGGATATAACCTAACCCTAAGATCTAAATGATGTTTAAGTAGGAAAAGATCAAAGCTACCTATTTGAGGCATAAGAGAGATTTTCTAAGGTTGGTCTATTGTTGATTGGTAATCTCATCTAGAATCTATGAAGAATAGAGTAGCAAAGGAAAAGTGAAGAGATTGGTGAAGTGTGATTGCTTGAAGGGATGCAAAGTAGATCAGTGATGGAGATGATAGTGAAGGCCATTCAATGAAGCAACAAATGAGTTGAGTGGAGAACTAATTTTGCAAAGTGAGTTGTGTTTTAAATAACAAACCTACTATTACTTTCTAACCATTTCGGCGGTCAAAATCTTTTAATCAAGGTTGACCTAATAGTCATTTTGTAAATCCTTTAATCAAGGTGACAATCAAATGGAATGATCCAAAGTCCTCTAACCAAGCCACTCCTAACATGGTGATTAAATCCTTTAATAGGGTCACACCTAACAATGTTTTTTGTAACCTGTAATAGTTGGCTCTTAACTAGGCTTACTTCAGAAGAGTCAAATTTTGGTAGCATGTTACTAGTGGTTTTTCTCAAATTGGGTTTCCACATTAAATTGAGGTGTTATTTACTTTTGTGAATGTTATGCATGTTATTTTTTATAGTTGTTTATTTTGCTATTGGTTGGCATACACTACACAGAGAATTAAGTAATGAACAAGCTATTAAGTTGTTATAAATGGACTGAGCTATTTAATGAGATTTTTTAAGTTGTTTAACGCTAGTAAAAATTTGAATTGGTACATCTGGACCCAAGGATAACTGATTCACCCACACCACCCCCCCCCCTCATTTATTCAAAATATTCTAATGGTTTCTAGGCATTTGTAGTCCTATTCATGATTTTCTTCAATAATTAAAGATTCTCCTGCGTTTTACACAATTTTCATGCGATGGAAACAAATTTGCCAATAAAATTACATTTTTCCTACTTTGAAAAAGAAAATTGCCACTAAAAATTAATGTTTTCCTTGTAAAATAATGTTGGATTTGCCATGATTTTATACTTTTTTCCAAATGGGAATTTCTTAAAGTTATCCCTAGATAAGAGGTCAAATACTTTTTGATGAAACATTTTCTTCCTCTAGAATCTTTTCCATATGCTATCCCCAATCATTGTGATGCTAGATCATCACCTCCATATATTCATCCATGTCACTAGTTCATTGACTAGCTCATCTAGACTTCATACAACCTTGACATTGGTCACCAATCACCAATTATCTGATTGTTACTCAATAACCCATTCTTCTTCAACCTATTCATAAAACCTGTCACTGATTCACTAGTCACCTTGTCATCTTGGAACTGTGTTACCTCTAATAATGATGAGTTGTTGTTGTAACCACACTAGCTTCACTAAATTTTTCAAATCATCTAAAAATCACTCTAATCTATTCAACATTGATTTGATAGTCCAATCATATCATTATTCTCTTGTCACTAATTATTCTAGTAGTTTTATTCTTAATTCATTGATCATCTTACTCTTCACTTTAGCAGTAGCGATCACCATATGCACTTTAAGAGACGTCCTTAATGCTATCTTAATGATCACACCCACTTAACCTTATGTAATGCACATATAAACCCACACTTAAAATTTAAAATTTTGGATTTCCCTTGATACTTGAACCTCATTAAATTGGGTTCATATGGTCCAATTAGTTCACATCATACCTAGTTTGGTTTAGTAATAGGCCTTGAACCATTTTGAACTAGTTCAAACTAGTTTGACTAATACAAATAAGTTTAAAAATTTCATAGGATCATTAAGTTAAAATACAATTATGTTCAATAAAGAGGTTTAGCTTTCATGTTTGAAGCACAATTTCACTTCATTGAACCACTTTGAACTAAGTTCAAAATGGTTCAACTAATTCAAACTAGTTCAATGTAGATCAATATGGTTCAACAAGATTTGAGTTGGCTCACTCTAGGTATAGTGTTGATCTTAGAATGGTTTTGACTAGTGAGTGTCTATACACTTAAGTCATTTAGTTAGTTCATGCCAAACAAGTAACATATGCCAAGCTTAACATATAAGTTAGAGCATGTCGAGTAAATAGTGAGTGTCGAGTCACTCATGTACCGAGTCACTCAAGTACCAAGCAAAT
The DNA here is from genome assembly GCA_028749045.1 of Cupressus sempervirens. Classification (NCBI taxonomy): domain Eukaryota; kingdom Viridiplantae; phylum Streptophyta; class Pinopsida; order Cupressales; family Cupressaceae; genus Cupressus; species Cupressus sempervirens. The sequence continues at coordinate 615,398,347 of CM053783.1, forward strand.
AGTATATGTCAAGTGATTCAGGAGTCGAGCAAGTAGTGCATACTGAGTCATTTAGATGATGAGTGATAGTATTAAAGTTAGTATGTGTTGAGCACCAAGGGCTTTAGTTGCCAAGTAACACAATTTTGTCATAGTTGTTTGTATGGACACAAATTACTATGTAAACCATTTTTGAGCCAACTTAAAGATTGAATTATGATATTTAGGTGATAAGGAAAAATCTTACGTTGGAATTTCTATACATTACATGCACCCAATCAGGTAAAAGGAAGGTTTAAGTGGCAATAGGGGTGAATCACAGCCATTGATTCATACCTAACCCTATGTCACTGAGGTCTACTTAAGGAAGACAAACCCTGAACTTTCTAAGAGTGTGAAAGGGAATGAATGAATGATCAAGGAGAGCTTTGCATGTGAAAACCAGGACATTCATGGTGACCAAGGAATTATGATCTGAATTATATTATAAAATTAGTTAAAGGAGAACAAAAGAAGGAAACAATGAACAGTAGAGAGACATTTGATCAAGAAGGATCAACTATACAGTAGGATAGAGGTGATCTATCATCAAGCATAAGAGTGTTAATCATAGGATCAATGCTAAGACATTCTAACATGTGAATCAGTTAAATCTCTTAACAAAGTAGTCCTAACAGATTGTATTGAAATCCTCTAACAAGGTGCTTACATAATTTTGAGTTGAAGTCCTTTAACAAGGCACACTTCTAACAGGGTGTCGAAATCCCTTAACAGGGTAAGACTTAACAGTCTTTGTAAGCCTTTAACAGGGCAGACCTTTCACAGGGTAGATCATGTTTCATTATCAAACATTGTAACCTTCATTGGATACACTTTATTACTACAATAGTAAATATTTGTGGGTGTCATCCCCACCCTAATTTCACCTTCTCATTGGAGGGTTTCTAGGTAATCATATCTTGAGTCATATATGTGTGAATACTTACTCACATGCTTTAGATGTATATTCTTTACATGGTATTTTAGTTTATTTGTTGAATGTATGAGATGGATGTGTGGTGAATATTTTATGGGTCAAAGTTTAAAACACTTATTCCCCCCCCTGCCCTCACCCTCTCAGAATTTTACCTTTCCTATTGTAATTTCAACAATTGATATCAGATCCATGTTCTCTAAAAGTGAAGCTTTGCAGCTTTGAGGGAAGATCTTGGAAATGGAAGTCTACAAGTTGGGAAAGATTATTAAGAACTAGGAGATTAAAATACATCTCATTCTACATCAGTGGAATGAAGCAAGAGAATATCGAAAGAAATATTTAAAGAGAAGGAAGGAAATTTCTATTGAGGAGAATGACACACAATACCAAGAGATAGACACTACAAAGGTATTTTCAAATGGAAACTCCAATGAATTTGATGCAATAGTTGTAGATCTAATGGAAAAGAAGAGAACTCTAGCTAAAGAAATTAGAAATCTTAAGATAGAACAAGAATCACAAGCCATACTACTATGTGTTGTGGTCCCACAATGCATGCCCCATTCCTCACTAGGAATGGGGACCCCCTACTTTTTTTTTTACTCCCAAACTCACAGTTCAAGAGTCGAGAGAAAAGGTGTTAGAGTCATAAAAAAATCTAAAAACTAATATAGAAAAACACAAAAAAAAAATTAAAAATTTAAAAACTCAAAAAATTGAAAATTTTGAAAAAATCAAAAAAATATTTTTAAAATAAAATAATTGTCACGTGCGCACATACACAAGTGCATGCCACACATTCACACACCCGCACAGGGCCGTGAGTGTGGGGGGATTATAAAACCCCCTTCCCCCCTCACTCATATTTCATTGTTTCTTTATTTGCACTAAGTTTGGGGAGCTTCCGAAGCATGCAAGGTGATTCTTTCTTTGGTACCCCACACTTTGAACCAACGTCATTTTCCCATGCAATACCAAAAAGTGCCACACATTTTGAAATAGCGCGCATGCTTAAATTTCTAGTGCCTCGTGCCACATATCCTCCACTCCACACACCTTTGGTGCTATTGTGTTGTGCAATGCGTGGGTGCCACACTCCCTATTGGTGTCACCAAGTTGCACAAATGTTGCAGGCCACTTGCCTTTTGGCGTTGCATCACGGGCCACGTGTTGTAGGCCACGTATGCATGCCCTTTGGTTGCCACTTGCCCACTTCCAACATGGTGCCTCCTACACCCACGCTACTTGCCTATGGCACCTCATGCCCATTGCGTGCACACACTCTCCTCCATGCACACTCTTGCACCACACACACACTCTTTTTTAAAATGATAAAATAAAAAAATGGAAAATATAAAATTATATATATATAAGATGAAAAATAATAATAATAATAAATAAATAAAATGCCCAAATTGGGAATTTCATTTTTGTGTATTTAAAATTCAAAGCTTTTACGTTTTATTTCTAAATTTTATCGTTGACTTGACAAGCATTTTTTCTTATGACATGCAGGTGATCAAATAGCATCCACATTCGGAGTAGCATCCAAGCTTGTAGTTTTCAAATTCCAAGGCATTCCCTTGAAGTCGAGATTTCATGATGACCATGCAGAAATCAGGGATACTGATTTAGGGCATATAGATCTAGGAGAATTCCTTAGAATCTGTAAGAAACCAACCTAGAGATCTGCATTAGTATCCTCATTGATTCGTTCTGGTTTGGTGAGCGTAGCGTCGCATCCCATGTCAGTACTGTCATCAGAACTAATTATGACCTTGGTGCAATGCTTTGTATTTGAAGAAAGAGTGGTCAAGAGCATCACTACAAAGGTTGTGTTGGATCGACAACCCAATAACATTGAGAGGGTCTTCCATCTTCCAAGAGTAGACCAGTTCATTAGGCTTTCATATGAAATAGCTGAAAGATGGTACAAGGAGCACCATTAGGAGGCAATCGACATCATAAAATCTTCTTACCTCATTCAGAAGCCTCCTCAAGGAAGAATAATAGGCAAAGTTAACATGACTCAGGGATACATGAAGGAGGACATTGGATACTCTATCATTCTTTTTAATCATTGTCATGGGTCTACCCATAGAAGGCCACCTCAACACCTTCATGGTCAACTTCATTGAGACCATTAGAGTAGTGAAGATACCACTAAACTGGGCCACCACACTAAGTGAAAACTTGTGTGAGCAACTCAGGATAGTAAAGGACAAGAAGAAGTTTTACGTGACTTCTTACATGGTATACCTGCTTGCAATGAGGGAAACAAACTACCATGGTTTGTACAAGAGGGATAGTATGTAGGATCCCAATGCCTAGCCATACATAATCTACCCTCAACTGGTGAAGAAGAAGCTATCAGTATAGAGCAAGGAGAATAGAATCATCAATGATGTGTTCATCTTTTTTATCATCCAATCTATTGAGGGGGATTATGGAAAGAGGTTATCCAATGAAGCCAAAGCGTAGATTACAATTCTCAGAGCCTACTTCATCCATATAAAGATGTTCACATAGCTACTGGTAGCTAGTACATCCATAAATCCTAAGAAGCTCTCAAGATATCCTAGTGACAAACTAGTGCTATTAGAGATTGCTCGACAAATTGAGTCAGCCTATGAGAAGATAAAGAGACAACAGAGACCTTCTTGGGCATGGCCATTAGTCATTAGAGCATATCAAGTTAAGAGGAAGCAAGATATTTTTTCCTTCGAGTGGGAGTGGAAGAATTATCCCCTTGAAGAGTACAAGTCTCCTCAGCCCTATTTTGACAATGTTGGGAGAGTGGAGAGTCTGGTAGGAAAAGACTTTCACCATGAGGATGTTGTTGAAGATCACTAGATGAATATAATGAATGACTATGATGTCCACATAAGGGACTATTGTAGGATGACTTTGTATCTAGTGGAGAAGGCACTCCAATTGAACATCCCAAAGGAAATAAGGCAGTAGGACTCTAAGGAGTTATTGGAGCCCCTATTCAATGCTAACAAAATTGGTGAAAGACCCATTATGAATTTTGAGGTTGACAAGGAGGAGGCTGATGAGATTAATCATCGGGTGAGGCATGTCATTAGAATGATGAAAGATTGGATCAAGAAACCTTTTCCACTTGATCCAATTCTTGATATAGTGATCTTCCAGAGGTAGAGGGAAGAAAGTAACAATTCCTACCTTTGTATCCCTGTCTCCTATCAAGCCAAAAATAGTGTACCAACTTGATCACCTAGTTGGATATTATCACCCTCTAGAGGGAAGGGAAAGAAAAAAAGAAAGAGGACCTCCCCTCAGAGGATTCAAACAAAATAGGCTAAAGAATAGGTGCCTCCCCAATAGCAAGAATAGAGTGCAAAAGGGTCTGAAGATACTGGAGCTACTCAAGTCCAGGATGAACCTCGATTTCCTACCATTGTCTCTAGCCAACCTAAAGAGGAAGAGATTCCACAAACCTCCATTCCTCCTATGCAAGAAGAGCCACCTTCTCCTTCTACCTTCAAAAAGCAAAAGAAGAGGATAAATATTCGAGTGAAAAAGAGGCAAAGGATCAATAGAAGATTGGTGCCTTCCCCGTCTTTTCCTAAAATAATTCTAGAGGGAGACGAAGAGGAGGAAGAAGAAGAATTAGAAGAGGAAGAGGAACAAGTGCCCCTACAAGGAAGAACTGTAAGGAAACTTGGCAACAAATAATATAACCATTTCCACATAACCCATAATAAATCTGAAATAATCACAAAATTAAAATCCACATGCAAGAGAATAGACAACATACCCATAAAATGTGACACAAGATATACCCTGGGAAACCCTCATTGAGGGAAAAACCCAGCCTCCAAAAGCATCCATCACCATGTATTATTCAGCAAAAATACCATTGCCATACAACCATGGAAGCCTTCATGGCCATAGCCACAACTGAGCAAACTATGTGAACAAGCATGAATCCACACATCCCATGCCATGCTTTCAACCTTCACAAATGCTCCCTTGGCTAACCTGTCAAGCCTTGTCCCGCTCAACTCTTGCCTTTTGTCTTTTCCTTGTCACACTCTTACTCTCTCTACAACAACTACCCTTGTGGCTGCTTATATAGTAGCAAGTCCCACAAAACCACCAAGTGGTATTACATAAACCATGTGCTACCTAACCCACTGACCCCACATTTAATATTGGGCATTTAATTCTTTTCCCCAATATTAAATAATTACATAAAATATTATCACAATGTTACAATACAACTCATCAAGAATATTCTATGGGAATCTTTACATGTTGCACGTCCATCTAGGTACAGCATTACATAACAAAATAAAATAATAAAATAACAATATTATGCAATGTGTGCAACACCCATTATCTCAATAATAACTTGGCTAGCAAGAGCCATAGAACTACAAAGGAGAAAGAGTGCCATAGGTACCTTGCCATCCACCCAAGAAGAACCCTTAGAACTCTTTTCCTTGGAAGATGAAGTACAAAAATGGGTGGATGAGCAGAGTAAAGAGGGTGATGACATTTTTTCAATGTCGGATTTTGATTTTATGCCTATAACACAAAGTTGATTGGGGATAAGATTAGGGACACCCCTACAGGTGAACCTCAATAGGAAGATTGGACACAAATGCCACCAGATACACAGGGTCCTAATCTTACTTCTCCATCTCCACCATGAGTTACAATGGTAGAATAGGGCTCGATGACTCCTCCACCTTAGAGTTTGGAAGAAGAGCAAGTTTAGAAGGAACCATCATAGGAGGAGAGACTAGAACAAATGGTGACTAATGAAGTGTCAAAGGAGGGACAAACAGTGGAATATTCTCAATCACCTTCCCAAGACATTGAGGTTCAGGCTATAGGGTCTACTACGAATGAGGCTATAGAAGAGGAGCCCTCCCAATAGGAGACAACTCCAAGCAGGAGCAAAAAAGGGAAGGAAGTTGTAGAACATACCCCTTCATCATCAAGATCTAGGTCCTCAACAAGACACATCCCTATGTGGATTAGGAAGGAAATAATGAGGAGTACTAAGCCTCAATTCTGTGCTTCAAAAGAAGACATTTTTGACATTACAAAGATTTTGAATAAACTTGATTCTCCATCACACGAGGCAACGCCATTCACATTTTTCACTAGTACATGGAGCCAAGAATTATTTGCACAAGTGACTATCCCTTTGGAAGACACAGATGTGGAAGGTCTTGGCCTCGAGGATTATGATTTGAAGGATGTTATGTTGGGGAGGCCTATAAGAGATTCAATCTAATTGATGATGACCATGGAGGTCAAAGAGGTCCTCAAGAACATGGAGCAAGATGAGGTTGAACCCCAAACACTTTGAAGGAAGGTTGAGATCCTAAAAGGATATCTAGCCAAAATAGTTGGTCCTCTTGATCCTGAACACCTCGAGTAGACATTGAATACTATTCTCAAAGAAGGGGGAGTGATGCACATTGATCCATTTCTAAAAGCCTGTTAGTAGTGGCGGGAAAGTTTTGAGGAGAAAGGTGTTACGATAATCAGAGGGAATTTGAAGTTATTTCATGCTACATAGGAGAATATGAATAAAATTGTAGCAATTTTGAAGTAGGACTTTAGTATTATGGATGAAGTACGGGCTTAGAGTAAGGACTTGCAAACTCTACAAGCCATAAAGGGGCAAAGGTATAGCATTTTGATTGATGTATATACCAGAGAATAATTAGATATGATTGATGATTGGATAGAAAAGATAGCAGATAGCAATAAAGTAATATGAACATTACATGAGGAGATTCATCGACTCAACGACCATGCCTGAGAGCAAATTTTGGAAGTAGAGAGACACAATAGCAATGCGTGCTTGGATATTTTTGAAGATGAGTAACAAGAAAAGCTACTACCTATAGAGATAGTAGTGGAGAATTTTTGGACGATTTTTGTAGAGGTTGATGATGATGAGGACATTTGACAAGCCTTTAGGACTAAAGAAGCCCTATTAGAATTGGATACCAAACTCGAAGATTTTGCTGACACCCAAATTGAGGTGGATAATTATAGACAGAAGGTAAAAGACAAATATGAGGCTTTTGATCTACCAAATGTGGCTAAAATTACTGAGATGATAGAGAAATTCGATAGAAAACAACCAAACATAGCTTTGGGATGAAGAAGAACAAAATCCAAATGCTAGAATTTCAATTTTGACACTTAGTAAAATTTTGAGATTTTTTACCCTGTTGAGGTCCGCAGCTCCACAAGTGCGTAGGTCCACAAGTACGCAAGCCCACAACTCTACAACTCATAGGTGCACCGACAGTTAACTACTTGTTCCAAAAATAGTGCTTTCCATGCGTTAGGAACACATTATGACTATAGTTTAACTTTGGCACATGCATAGTGAAGGACTAGCTTCTAATTTTGGCACCTTAACACACTCCTAATTTGACTAAAGGCTTCCTCCTCTTTCTTCTCTCATATTTTCTTTTTTTTTTACATGTAAAGACTCATGCATCTAATTAATGAATAAAATGTGGATAAAGTCCCACTAAACACTAGATTAATTGTTAGTTTTTATATATTTAGTTTGTTTTAATGTTTAAAAAGCATTTTATTGCATGAAGATATCTCTCACTCTCAACACAAATTGAGTAGATGATTTCTTATAAATACCCTATTGTAATATGTAACAAAGGCCACCATTATTATGCAATAAAATTATGCTTTTGGTGCTTGCATTTGGAGTGTAGTCATTCTTGCTTGAATGTGTCGTTGTTTTGTGAATTTTGTTCATGAGATTGTGATTAAGCCAAAGGTTTATTGTGTTGTTTCTGGTTGTGTGATCTTTTAGTTTTGGTTTTTGCTACAGATTTACAAGTTTTGCTGACATGTCATGCTCGAGAAGAAATCACCAAATTGTGCTTGCATAACTCTTTGTCTCACATGAGTACACTTTTTGTGGCCTTATGATTTGATGAAGAGTGAAACATCATTCAGTTGTTGAAATTTCTCATTGAGGATTGCATCAATGGAATCTAGGAAGTGTTGCTCCTATTTTCATTGGTTACCTACTGATCTCTTTGAAAGCTTAACTCACAGTGTGTTGTTTTCTGTAGCTTATCTTCATTAGGATTTCAATTTCATGTTTTTTTCTTTCAATTTCATGTTATTTTCTTTTAAGTTCTATTATTTGGTTTTCTAACCCCTTGTTAGAATAGGAACTCATGTTAGTTGCATTGTTAGATTGCATTCATTAAAAAATAGAAAAAATACAAAAACATAGTTCTTCGTGTGTTATTTTTGAAACAGTATGTAGATTCTACATTTCATCCGAAATTAAAATGAACCAGCAAAGCTCTCCTCATGAACATTCACATTTATCTTCAACTGGGCGGGTTCCAATAGGTCACAAGATCACCTGAAACCTTGGAGTTGATTCACAAGATTAGCTTTTTAAGAGAGGATTTCACAAGAATTCCTACCATTTAGCATCATGTAAAATGACAGCTCAACAGAAGTAGCACTAGAAAGAGGACCGTACTTTTAGATCTTAGAGAAAAGTGAAAATTTTGCCAAAGCTCCAAAATTTTGCACTTTTTGCAAATTCTATGGTTCACACAAGTTCAAAAAAAAATTTGAGTTTTTTTTTAGAAGCTTAGGTCCATAGCTCCATAGCTTTGTAGGTACGGAGGTCTGTAGATCTACAAGTACATAGGTCTACAAATTTGTAACTTCACAGGTGTGCAAGAGTGCAAAACTCTATGGTGCACAAAATTTAGAGAGGTGAGAAAGTATACTTTTGTAGAGGTGTACTTTTTTTTAGAATTGATGCAAACTGGAGGATATTGATCCAAAATCCCCATTTCAGTGAGCATTAAGGTCTAAGCTAAGTGCACGTGAGTTTCTTGAGCTTAATCACTTCTACAAACTACATAGTGACAAGGGAATACCCCACCTTCAACCACTTCCATTTGAACTTTCATCATCTTCTTTAACTCCACCTCCACTTCAACCACCTGATGGACCACCACATATTCCAATAGCTACTCCTCCACAACCATTGTTAGGTCTACCAAACCCTCCAATGGCTTTTTTTGGTAATGTCATAGATTCACCACTAAACTTGAGAGTGCACTCAATGACCTCCTTAAGAACCCTAAGAAGTTTTGCCCAAGATTCATTTATGGTGAGACACAAACTACTAAGGATCATGTCAAGGTATTCAAGGAAATTTGCAACCAAAAGCAGGTTACTAATGAAGATGTGGTTCTCCATTTATTCCCCTACTCTTTGGGAGAAATTGCCTTCAATTGGTATGTCAATTTGCTACCTATATGCATTGGAGGTTGGGACACTTATAAAAAATTGTTCTAGGAACAATTCAAAACATTCATCAACCCAGCTATGATACATCAACAATTCATATAAATCAAAAGGGACCTAGTTGAGATAGTTTCTTACTTCAACCATCACTTTCATATGGCATATCACAAGCTAGAGATGTCATACACTATATTAGTTGAAGCTACTATTCAAATTTATTTGAATTCTATGGACCATCTTACTGCAATTTTCCTAAGAAGTCTTCCTACAAAAAATATTGACACATTAGATAAAGTCCATGCAGAGGCAATTACCTTCACTAAGCAAGCTAATCCTAATGGAGGAGGATTAATGCTTCCAGCTCTAGCTATCACAGCAATGCCAACATACCTTATCAGATTACCCATGATGCCTATTTAGTTCATACCTATGAATCTAGTTCCATTGCAATAGGCACCTGCTCCACAAAATCCTACTCTAATATATCCAAGGTTTGAACCTTTGAAAGATGCCTTCTTTGAGCAAAAGGCAGCAGTACCCGCTGAAGCAGACAATAGTTTTGTTTCTAAATTTTTTCAAATGAAAAAGACTATGTCTCAAATGAAAAATGAACTAACTCATCTTAGGTTGTATCAAGGACAAAACAACAACTTCCAAAGAAATAACACTGGTACATACAACAACAATTATGGCCAAAATTATAATAGGAACTTCAGTGGAAACAACAACAACAACAATGCAGGAAACAACAATGGCGCAAACAACTCCAATCCTCCTAGTCATAATAATGGCTTCCAAAGATAGAACCAACAGTGGAAAACTTGACCAAATAATGGAAGCATTCTTTCCAAAAACAATAATAACAATGTTCAATATGTAGATGTTAATCAATATGATAATGCTCAACATGCACCCAACAATGATGGTTCGTATTACAATGGGAATCAAGAGATGGCTAAAAATTCACAAGTGAATGATAGTACTCCTCTTGTAAAATCCAATTCCATGCTACTAGAATCCTATGATTCTACATAGAATGTGCAGGTAGAACAACCTACTAGTGAAGAGTTATCTTTTCCATTCAGTCAGGAACCTGATCTTCAGCATGATGAGATGTTTTCTTTTTGCAATGACAATCAAAATATGTATAATCTCATAAATAGAGAGGAACCTTTGATGGATGGGATTCCTCCAAGTTTACAACCAACTCCTCCCAATCTAAGAGCAAGTAACAATCTAGTGCTAGTTAGGCCACCATATAGAGGACAACAGAATCAAAACCCAGTGAATGTACCAACAATATTGAAAAATCTCACTTGGTCTACTAAGAAGTATAGCACTGTTGAAGACTTAAAATAAACCAAAGCAAATATATCCATGTTTGAATTGTTGTAAAATTTTCCACAATAGTGAGAAGTGCTCATGAAGACTTTGGATCATATAAAGGTACCCACAATGTGAATATTGTCCCTTAAAAGATACTATCTTAATAAGTCAATGTTGTAGAAGCGATGCCTACTATGTTTAAAGATAGTGTTGAATTACCCCTATTTCTACTTAGCATTAGGATATATGGAAATAATCTCCACAATTGATTGATTGATTTGGGGGCCTCATGTAATGGCATGCCATTATCAATAGCACAAAGGTTAGGGGTAAGTCCTCAACCTTCCAATCGGATAGTGATAAAGTTAGACTAAACAAAGGTGAAAGTCATCGACGTATTGAAAGACATTTGAATATAGTTGACAGTCAATCCTCACATTCAAGATGTCATTGATATACATGTGGTGGATATTCTAGAGACATATGGGTTGCTCCTGAGTAGAGCATGGACAAAATGCCTAAGGGGATGGTTCTCTATGGATTTCACTCAGCTGTCATTACCAAGGAAGGGTTGAACAATCAAATCAAGATAGATGTAGAACTCAAATTGAAAATGACTATTATAGATTACAATGCCTCAAATGAGATAGCATTTTTACAATCAGATTGGGGTTCATACAAGGTGATGGCATTCAACTATCCCAATCAAAGCATCCCAAAATCAAGATAAGGAACTCAAGATACCAATACCAAAGTATGAGATCATGACACATGTCATAGATAATGTGGTGACTAATTTTCAATGCTTGGGAGAAGAAACTGACCCCAACATCTTACTTCTCCCCAGATTCTGTCGATTACGCAAAGTTAGTCACTCTAAGTTTGAATGCTTATCATGCCAAGAAGAAATTTCAAAGGTGTTAACACATATAATGCAAGTCAAGGATAACCACATTCTAGAAAAGGGACTTGTGGGAGATCAAAGTAATATAAACTCAACTGAGTCAGCAAGGCAGATCGAAGAAGAAATTGAACATCTCAATGTGTTATATAGTGATACCTCTTCGAATAGGGGGGGTTTGTCTTCTCCTCCTCTAGGAATGATTAAAATCCAAAGAAGAAGACAATATGTGAAAGGGAAAGGATGGACTTCAGTAGTCATTCATTTTGAACCTAAAGTTGAGGAAATCAAAAAATTGATAGGGGAAATTTAGGATAAATAGGAAAAACATACACTTCCTCTATCTATAGGTTACAAAGGGGAATCATCAAGTCCACCTCGCGAGAAGTTGCAATGGTTTCCCAAGAAACAATCTTTTAACTCTTAGGTGAAAGAGAAGCTAAGAATGAATAAACACAAGGTTAGAAAGCCCAAGGAAGATCCAATTTGGACACCTTCACTTCGATGGTTCCAAATGCAAATTAGGGGCTGGATTAGGTATAGAATTGGTTAATCCAAAAGGTAGGTCTTTTTACACAGCATATCGATTATAGTTTAGATGTACTAACAATGTTGTAGAATATGAAGCATTGATCCAAGGACTTCTCTTTGCACTTGAGAAGGGAGTCACGGCTCATATAATTGAAGGAGATTCTTAGTTGGTTATTCAGCAAGTAAATTCCTTATACTCTTGCAATGACAAAAGGCAACTTTCTTATAGGAAGAGAGTATGGGATTTACTAGATGATTTTAAGGCTTTGAACATAAGGTCCATTCTAAGGAGGAGGAATGTGGCAGTGAATGCTCTCACTATTTTAACAAGTGCATTACAACTAGTTGAAAGAACAAAGTTGAAAAGATTTTTAGTGGAGTTGGTTAGTGCCCTATCTATTCTAGACAATATTACAAACTTTCAAGTCTTTCAGGACAATCAACACATACTTGAATTTATCATGTGCCATCGTCACTTTAAAGGGTGAGAAATTGATGACAATCCAGATGAAAAACCTAAGGATGACAAACTTGAAGATGAAAATGGGATTCTAAATTTAAAGACTAACACTATTCCCAAGGGGATGGTTGAGCTAGAATGCATTTTTGACCATGATGAATTAGCACTTAATAAAAGAAAAATCCAAGAAAGGGGTATCAAGGAGTGTGATGAATACAACCTAGGAACTAAGGAAGAGCCGAGGATGGTCTAAATAGGGAAAGCATGCAATGCACAAGAAAGGGAACCAATGCTCAAGTTGTTTACCAAGTATAAGGATTTTATTGCTTGGAGCTATGAAGAGTTAAAGACATATGACCCCGATATTATAACTCATGACATCCCTTTGAAACCAAATGCCAAACCTTTGTGACAAAGGCAAAGACCTATCAACCCCCTCCTTGAGCCCTTGATAATGAAGAAAGTCAAGAAATTTCTAGTGCAAAGATCATATTTCCCATTCACCATTCTACATGGGTGGCTAACTTGGTTCCCGTGCAAAAGAAGACTGGAAAGATTCACCTTTGTGCTGATTTTTGTAACTTGAACATGGCATCTCAAAAGGACAATTATCCTCTACCCTCACTTGATGAGGTTCTTCAAATTGTAAATGGTTCAAAAATGATGTCTTTCCTAGATGGATATTTAGGATATAATCAGGTGATGGTTGAAGAAGAAGATCGACTAAAGACATCTTTCACAACTAAATGGGGAACTTTTGCCTATAGGAGAATGCCTTTTGGACCGATTAACACAGGAGCTACATTTCAGTGAGCCATGGATGAAGCTTTTAACAAATTGGTAAATAATTTTATAGTCATCTACATGGATGATTTAACCATCTTTTCAAAAGATTGAAGCACTCACATTGCTGATTTAAGGCAGGTATTCAATAGATGTCGTAAGTATGGCATATTCCTCAATCCCAAGAAATGTTCATTTGGGGTCACTAAAGGAAAGCTCCTAGGTCATATCATTTTTGGGGCTAGGATCTCCATCAATACTGATAGAATTGAAGCCATTTGAAATTAGCACCTCCCCACAGTCGAAAAGAACTCAAGTCTTTCTTTGGGAAGATAAATTTTGTGCAAAAATTCATAAGTGGATTTGTAGAAATAGTTCATCCCCTTAATGATTTACTCAAAAGGGGGGCTAAGACAGAATGGGTTCCCAAGATTAAGAAATCATTTGAAGATATCAAAGTGGCCATTTTTATAGCCCCAATCCTAGTGAGTCCTGATTATGAGTTACCCTTTAAGATATATTCCTTTGCTTCAAAACATTCATGTGCAGGGATCCTGACACAGAAGAAGGAAAAGGAAGATGAAAGACCAATCACTTTTATGAGTTTCCCCCTAAAGAATGTAGAGTTGAACTATTCAAACCTTGATAAAAAATCCTTTGCATTAATCAAGGTGGTGAAGAAGTTCTATCATTACATACTGAGAAGTAAGGTGTATGCAATTGTACCTAACACAGTAGTAAGGATGCTCTTGATGCAAAATGAACTTGGTGAAAGAAGAGGTAAATAGATGGTCATACTTCAAGAATTTGATCTCGAAATTCAGCCTATGAGATTAGTAAGAGGTCAAGGGTTGTCAAGAATGATAGCTGATAATCAAGATGGGAATGAAAAGGAGTTCAAGTTTGACAATGAAATAAATGAAGATGATCGACATAAGATGACTGTATCTCAAGTTTATATTGGTCAAGGTGTGGTGATAGATGTTTGGTATCAAGACAATGTTTATTATCTTCTACAGGACCAATGCCCTAGTTGGATGAATAGTTCACAATGTAGGGGACTTAAAATCATGTGTGAATCTTATATGCTACATGACAACAAGTTGTATAAGAGGAACTATGAAGGGATTTATCTAAAGTGTTTAGGCCGTGAGGAAGCAAAGGAAGTCTTTGAACACTTTCATGATAAGTATGGTATAGGACCTAGTTTAGTAGAAGCAACAACTTACATGATTCTAAGATCAGGTTATTGTTGGCACTCGATATTTAAAGACACTTTCGAGCATGTACCCTCTTGCCATATCTATCAAACTAGTGCCAATAGAGAAAGGAATCTGGCGATGCCCTCACAACTTGTGTACAAGATACACCCCTTCACAAAGTGGGGGCTAAATTTTATCGGTCTCATCAATCCACCATCATCAACTAGACATGCATTTATTCTCATAGCTATGGATTACTATACATGATGGACGGAAGTAGAAACATTCAAAAATTGCACTGCTAAGGTGGTAACAAACTTCTTGGAAGAACATATTATTTCTAGGTTTGAACTACCATTTTCCCTTGTGTGTGATAATGGGTTTTCTTTTGCATCAGCATTCCTAACCCAGTGGGCATTTGAAAATCAAGTCATTATCAGGTTTTCTTCAAATTATTACCCACAAGGAAATGGGGTAGCAGAATCTACAAACAAGAATGTGAACATAGCAATAAGATGATTTTTGAAGGAGAATCCTAGGGATTGGCATATGCAACTCAAATATGCCTTATGGACAGATCGAGTGAGAGTTAAAAATGCTTTGGGAACTTCTCCATATTTGCTTGTCTATGGACAAGAACCAGTGTTCCCACTTAATCTCAGGATTCCCATTTTGAAATTCATGAGTGGATATGCTAAAGATGTTGACAAAGTACAAATTAGATTGATGAATCTTTTAGAGATGGACGAGAAACAAATAGTTGCATTGGAGCACATGGCTAAACATCAAGCTGTTGTGAAAAGATGGTTCGATAAGAGAGCCACGATTAAATCATTCAGGATTTTTGACCTTGTTCTACTCTAGGATAAGGAGACAGAAAGGTCAGGCAGCCATACCAAGTTTCAACACCTATGGAAGCCTGATTAGATCACAAAAAATCTCAGAGAAAACACTTTAAGGCTCAGTTCCTTACAGGGGAAATTTCTTCCCTTGCCCATAAATGGTTAGCTTCTAAAGCATAATTTTGAAGCCTAAAAGACACAAAACAAAAAAAACAAAAAAATAGTTAGATTTTATTTTTGCATTTAGCTTAGATTTTTATTCCTTCAAGTGTGTTTATTTTTGCAAGTGTGCTTGCTTTCATGTTGCGTGTTTGCTTTCAGTTGTGTATTTCTTTTCAAAGTTGTGTTAGTCCTGGGTGGTAAGGTGTACTTGAGATTTTTTCTCAAGATTTTACTAACCACTCTTTGGTTCCAATTTCAAGAAAAGGTATTTCTTTGTCAAAAAATTTGGATGATTATGTGTCTTATACCAACCAAGTAACTAAAAATTCTTGTGGAAATAAGGGACTTTCAATCTAGAAATTAGAAGTCTAGACCTACAAATTCTCAACACTTTGCAAATTTAAAATTTGATTGTTTTAGGTGTTGTTGAATTGAAGCCAAAGAGGATGAGGGACAATCCAAACTTCAACTGAATCAAATAGGAGGAGTCTCTTTGAAAGTTTGTCAAGATCATTATTTGGTGTGAGAGTTTCTAAAAAGTTCTAAAAGAGGAACGCAAGGGATGTTCGCGAGAGATTGAATTCGAGAAATGACACCAATGTTCTGACTACACAATCTAAGCATAGTTAGGATATAGAAGAAGAGAGAGAGAGAGAGAGAGAGAGAGAGAGAGAGAGAGAGAGAGAGAGAGAGAGAGAGAGAGAGAGACAGACAGAGACAGAGAGAGAGAGAGAGAGAGAGAGAGAGAGAGAGAGAGAGAGAGGAGAGGAAAGAGAAAGAAAATACAGTGTTAAGACTGAAGGATTCTAGGGATCTGAGATGGCAAAAAGATATGTTTTCAAAAGCAAAGAATCTTGTATCCAAAATATTGCTTTATCAAAAGCAACATTCTGAACAATATGGAATGATTATTCAAATTTTCCAGAAAGCTAAAAGAGCATGACACCCGGCCAAGAGCCCTCGAACTGATTCTCTCATCTAGTCAAGCAAATGATCAAAGAATGAGCCTGGAGGAGTGGAAGATTGTTTCTGAATTGTTAAAAAACTTTGATAGAATACATCCTAAGATATCAAAGGGAATGAATACATTAATCACACACTGAGCTTGAAGGTTTCAAATTCTAAAATTTTGATTGCAAAGTCATTCGAAAGATGCTAAAGATGTTTGAAGTTTGGTTGGTGTTTGACACATGTTGGAAGAATGTTTGCTAATGAAGAAATGCCTTAGTCATTTCTTCCTTTTTTTCAGGGCTATTTGTTGTGGTCCCACAATGTACACACCATTCCTCACTAGGAATGGGGACCCCCTACTTTTTTTTTGACTCCCAAACTCATAGTTTGAGAGTCAAGGGAAAGGGTGTTAGAGTCATTAAAAACAACACACCAAAAAAAAACCCAAAAAAATCAAAAAAGAAAAAAAATCAAAAAATCAAAAAAAAAATTTTAAAAATATATAAATATAATAAAATAATTTTCACGCACATGCACGCAAGTGCACGCCGTGCATTCATGCACCCATGCAGGGCCACGAGTGCAGGGGGGTTATAAAAACCCCTTCCCCCCCACTCATACTTCATTGTTTCTTTTTTTGCACTAAGTTTGGGGAGCTTCCAACATGCACAAAGTGAGTCTTTCTTTGGCACCCTACACTTTGAACTAGTGTCGTTTGCCCATGCAATACCCCAAAGTGCAGCACGCTTCAAAATAGTGTGTGCGCTCAAATTTTTGACACCTCATGCCCACATATCCTCTGCTTCATGCACCTTTGGTGTCATTGCGCCATGCAACACATAGGCACCGTGCTCCCTGTTGGTGCTACCAAGCCGCACTAACACTACAGGCCATGCACCTTTTGGCACCACATCACGAGTGATGTGCCCCTTGGTGTCACACTACAAGCCATGCATGTGTGCCATTTGGCCATCGTGCACCCACTTCCAACATGATGCCCCTTGTGCCCATGTTCCATGCCTATAGCGCCTCATACCCATTCTGCGTACGTGCTCTCCTCCATGCGGACTCTTATGCAATACACACACACTCTTTTCTAAAATGATAAAATAAAAAAATGGATACAAGAGATTTAGCCTGATTGGTGATGACCATGGGGGTCAAACAGAACCTCAAGAACATGAAGCAAGATGAGGCTGAACTCCAAACACTTCGAAGGTAGGTTGAGATCCTAAAAGGATATCTAGCCAAATTATTTGGTCCTCTTGATCCTAAACACCTCGAGCAGACATTGAATACTATTCTCAGAGAAGGGGGAGTGGCACACATTGATCCATTTTTGAAAGCCTGTCAGCAGTGGTGAGAAAATTTTGAGGAGAAAGGTGTTACGATAATCACAGGGAATTTGAAGTTATTGCATGCTACATAGGAGAATGTGAATAAAATCATAGCAATTTTAAAGTAGGACTTCAATATTATGGATGAAGTACGGGCTTGGAGTAAGGACTTGCAAACTCTACAAGCCATAAAGGAGAAAAGGTACCACATTTTTATTGATGTATATATCAGAGAAGAGTTAGATATGATTGATGATTGAATAGAAAAGATAGCGGATAGCAATAAAGTAATGGGAACATTACATGAGGAGATTCATCGGCTCAAGGACCAAGCCCAAGAGCAAATTTTGGAAGCAAAGAGACACTATAGCAATGCATACTTAGACATTTTTGAAGATGAGGAATGAAAAAAGCTACTACCTATAGAGACAGTAGTGGAGAATTTTAGGAAGATTTTTGTGGAATTTTTTGATGATGAGGACATCTGACAAACCTTTAGGACTGAAGAAGCCCTGTTAGAATTGGATACCAAACTCGAGGATTTTGCTGACACTCGAATTAAGGTAGATAATTACCAATAGAAGGTGAAAGAAAAATATGAGGCTTTAGATCTATCAGATGAGGCTAAAATTACTAAGATAATAGAGAAATTCAAGGAAAAACATTCAAACATAGCTTTGGGATGAAGAAGAACAAAACCCAGATGCCAAAATTTCAATTTTGACACTTAGTAAAAATTTAAGATTTTTGACCTTGTTGATGTCCACAGCTCCATAAGTGCGTAGGTCTACAAGTATGTAGGTTTGCAGCTCTGCAATTTAGAGGTGTGCCGACAGTTAACTACTTGTTCCAAAAATAGTACTTTCCATGCATCAAGAACACACTCTGATGGTAGTTTAACTTTGACACACACCTAGTGAAGGACCAACTTCTAATTTTGGCACCTCTAGACACTCCTACTTTGAATGAAGGCTTCCTCCTCTTTCTTCTCTCATATTTTCTTTTTTTTTGACATGTAAATACTCATGCATCCAATTAATGAATAAAATATGGATGGAGTCCTACTAAACACCAGAATAATTGTTAATTTGTATATATTTAGTTTGTTTTAATGTTTAAAAAGAATTTTATTGCATGAAGATATCTCTCACTCTTAACACAAACTGAGGAGACAATTTCTTAAAAATACCCTATTGTAATATGTAACAAAGGTTGTCATTATTATGCAATAAAATTATGCTTTTGGTGCTCACATTTGGAGTGTAGTCATTCTTGCCTAAATGTGTCATTTTTTTGTGAATTTTGTTCATGAGATTGTGATTGAGCCAAAGGTTTATTGCATTGTTTATGGTTGTGTGATCTTTTAGTTCTAGTGTTTGCTATAGATTTACAAATTTTGCTAACATATCATGCTCAAGAAGAAATCACCAAATTGTGCTTGCATAACTCTTTGTCTCGCATGAGCGCACTTCCTATGGCCTTGCAATTTGGTGAAGAGTGAAACATCATTCGATTATTGAAATTTCCCATCAATGATTGCATTAGTGGAATCTAGGAAACCCTACTCCTATTTCCATTGGTTACCTACTGATCTCTTTGAAAGCTTAACTCGTAGTGTGCTATTTTCTGTAGCTTATGTCCGTTCGAATTTCAATTCATGTTATTCGCTTGTAATTTCATGCTATTTTCTTTCAACTTCTGTTATTTTCTTTGCTAACCCCTTGTTAGAATAGGAACTCATGTTATTTGCATTGTTAGATTGCATTCATTAAAAAATACAAAAAACATAGTTCTTTGTGTGTTATTTTTGATACAATGTGTAGATTCTACATTCCATCTAAAATCAAAATGACATTCACATTTATCTTCAATTGGGTGGGTTCTAGTATGTCACAAGATCACTCAAAACCTTGCAATCGATTCACAAGATCAGCTTTTCAAGGGAGGAGTTTGCAAGAATTCCTGCCATTTAGCATTGTGTAAAATGACAACTCAACACTATGTGAGGTGATTGGATAGAAAAAGAAAGGTGTGGAAGAAAAATCCATGATTGAAGATGACAAAAGAGTTTTGACTAGAAAAGTGGAAGAGATATCATTAGAGGTAACAAGGATTGCTAACATGAAATTGGAAACTTTTGGTCAAATGATGATTGCCAACCATGAACTAAATATCAAGGACAATGAGATAACAACACTAAAGTTGTAGAATGAACAAGTGAACAATGATCTGAAAAGGGAAAAGGATTTTACTAAAAGTTTCAATAAACCTAGTGAAGCCATCAAGTAATTTGAACAATTGATGAGATCCTCTAGATCTAACAATGATACATCTAGATTGGGATACACAAGTACTGAAGAAGGAGAATCATCCAAAAGTGCTGAAGAAAGGAGTAAAAAAGGTAAGAATTCCAAACCTAGTTTTCATAATCGTGGTAAGAAAGAACATACTACTAATGTGTGCAGGAACAAGATTGTAAATCAGAATGTTAAGTAGAAGAGCATGGGTCACTGCCATAAGTGCAACAAACAAGGTCATTAGGCACATGAATGTATAACCAAGACCATGCATACTCAAAGATTTGAAGGATATTGTTATAACTATAAAAAGTATGGACATAGAGCTTTTGAGTGCAAATCCAACCCAATGTGGTCATCAAACAAGCAAACAAAGGTAAAGAACAATGGAAACTTTTATAATTGGGATTATAATACAAGGTATAGTTGTCACTATTGTCAAGAGTATGGACATATTCCTGAGAGCTATATTAGAACACACTTCAAGAGTGACTACAAAAGGTGGTTGAGTCAAATGACATGTTTTAGATGTTTGGAGACTGGTCACATTAGCCAATATTGTCCAACAAGGTCAAAGGCACCAAGTTGTGAGTTCAATAAATGCAAAGGCAAGATAGATATTGAAAATTTCAAAAATAAAATGAATAAGACATGGAAGAGAAAGGAAGATCGCAACACATAAATTGGAGAAGGGATCACTTCACCCAATGGGTTAGGTGATCACACCTCATCAAACTAAGCAATCAAGACGTATGTGTGATTGATATTTAGAAAGGATGCATTATACATCAATTCCAAGGATTTCATTCTGAAAAGATTACATAAGAATGAATAAAGATTCCAAGTGTTATTAGGAATCAAATAAAAATCTTTAAGTTTTGTCTATTTTTCATATTATTGTCAAGCATGAAAATTTTCCTATGGTTGCCAAGTGAAATGCTAGTTGATATCAAGCTAACAGATTGGCTAGTTGTGTAGTGCCTCTCCCATTTGAATTTTGTAAGTCGTCCTGATGGATGCAACCTTGCTGATCTTTTGTTGTGATGGATCATGATTGTGACCCTGAGTGGTCTACACTGTCGAGGTGTTTGGATTTATTATTTTGTATCAGTTGCTTTATTTATGCTTTTGACTGATCTATGATATTATGATGTGATTTTTGGTTCACTAAGGTTTGTGCCAGTGGTTACCAGGATCGATGTGGTATCGTGAGGTTGTTCTATGATTACCCTGAGATGTGTGCAGAGATTGCACTGTGTACTTTTACCATGCTACACTGGACTAGGCTCCTGTAGCAGTGGTTAGTCATGTTTTTTATTGTGTTCATTTATGTGTTTTAAGTGCCTTATTTAATGTGTAAGTAATTAAATGGATTGTTCATGTGGGATTATTTTGGTTATGTGTTGCGGACATTTACCTTGTTATATTTCTGATTAGAGAGATATTTTTTACTCATGTTATGTTTACATTTGAGATGACCTGAGGGTCAGATGTTACTCTTTGACTCCAGTATCATAGATATTAGACTACTATGTTGTTCAGTTAATCATATTGCATGATGATTCCATTTTGAGATGACAGTGTGTTTTATGATGTTATCTGATTATCTAGTATTTGGACATACCTCTGATTTTGCTATGTGATGAATTTAGTGCTATGGTTATTTACTTCATTCCTACGTTGTTATGCTTTATGCGAACATGAGTGATGTAAATAGATTATTTTAATATAATTAAATAAATGGTTAAATTAGGTGATTTAACGCATTATTGCTTCATCTATGTTATTATATGCAATTGCACTTGATCGTGTTGTTTAGTGTGCAAGATTTATATCCCTAGCAGTGGCACATGGAGTTAGTGATTCAGCCGTTCATATTTTACCAATGTCATCCTTGTATGGTTGACGTATCCTTAATTAAATGTTTTAATTTAAACCTTTCGGTGATTATTAAATCCGAACTCATTTGCATTATGTGATTAGACCAGTAAGTGTGTCTGTGCATTTAGAGTTTCACTTTTCGAGAAAGTTGTTTAGGAGATTTATGTGTTTTTGGGTTTTCAGGCTTTTTAATTGTTTTATTTTAATTTTTGGCAGCTTTGCCATAGATGAATTCCTATTTATAGGAATAGCCTATTTTCATTTGGGTCGATTCAGGGTTCAACTGGATTGGCTGGTTAAATGCCCTAATCGATTATTCACCCTAAAAGTGAATAAGTATCCAAAAAGGAATTTAATTCCTCACTTCTCACTTTCAAATTGGAAAGTTGGAGAGTAAAACCCAAAATCCTCTTCGTGAGGATTTACTGTTTTGTTCGTTGTGGGAGCTACGGGCGTGGGATCGTCGCGAGGTTGGGCTTGTTGGATCCAGCTCGGGGAAACCTTGGATTGCCGCGATTTTCAACTACTTCTGCGAGATATTTATTTTATGGTTGAAATTCCCGTTTTGCCCTTTTGGCTGTGAGGTAGGGCTTTCCCATTTTATTGTTTCTGCTTCTATTTTTGGTAGCCATTTTTTTGGAGGCTAAGAACTAGTGTTTCCCTTAGTTTCTGTATGTTAGTTCTACCCAGTTGGGCGAGTATGAACATTTCCCTATTTTTTGGGATGAGGGTTTGGAGTTTTGCACCGTTATGCTAGTCGTTTTTGCATACGGTCTTCAATTTCATTTATTTTTGGATTTTTGGAGTTTTTGAACCCAAAGGCCAAATGGGTTTTAATTTTGAAGTTTTTCCAAAATTTGGGATTTTTACCTCATTTTGCATGCCGCCCTATTTTCTCGGGTTTTCCTAGCACAATGTGGGTCGTGGACTTGGATGATTCATTTGGATATCAGTCAGACCACTTTTGTACAAACTGTATAGTTTAAAGCTCAACAAAGTTTCAGATATAGAACTGAAATTTGGTATTTATGTTATTGCATACAAACTGTATAGTTCCAGCAGGCTGAATAGTGTACCTTGCAAGGCTGTAGATTTGGCATATAAAATTGTAAAGAAAAATATGGAGTTTGACCTAGCTGATTTGCTATTAAAACAATTCAATAAAAACATGGAAAGCATAAGGACTGCAAAGACAAACCCTTGTAAATTTGGTTCTTTGCTAGTTTGTTTATTTTTCTATGTACAGAAATTCTTTCCATCTAAGGGTGCAGTTGTATGGAGGAAAGATACTCCAATTTTGTATCAAATAAATGAATTCATAGTAAAAATGGGTATGAATTTTGACAAAGTAATGGATAATTATTTTGAAGATTTCAAGGAAAGGATGAACAACAGATTCATAATACCTCCAAAACTTTTTGAAGAGTATAAGGATGATGTCTGTTTCATGGTTGACTGTGACAAAGTGTACATACAGGCAGTTAGACCCCGAGTTGCATGGGTGAAACCTCTTCCATATGAGGTAAATATTGATGAAACAAGGGATATCATTGAAGCACTGGTAAATGAGCCAGTAGACCCAAGGCAACGAATTTTTGGTACTTATGATGAAGCAAAGGCCAGAATTGAACTGGAAATCAAAATTCCACAGGCCATCAGCAAAGGTAAGAGGAAAGTGGCCAAACTGAAAACTGAAATGAGTCCTCTTATGCTCACCGAGGGAAAAGGTGAAGATAAAGAAAGTGAAGAAGAAGAAGAAGGAGAAAAAGAATCAGAAAAAGAGCAACCGGAAAAGAAGAAAGGCAAGGTAATCATTACCAAGCCCAAGAAGCAGCCTACTGCAGTATTCACTCGGAGGACGAGAAAAGGTATTCAGGAACCTGTATTGGTCAAACCTGCACCTACATTCGAGCAAAGGCTCAAATCATTGGAAGAAGGAGTTGGCATCACAAATTTCAAGGCATTGAGATTTGAGACAAGGACTGATGCAAAGAAAATGCAAATTGAGGAACTAGTACTTAACAAAATGGGAAAATGGAAATACTCCCCAGACCAGATTGCTCCTCATATCTCTAAAGAACTACTGGAGAGAGTACAGCCAAGATGGGAGTTAGCCACCAAGACGGTAAAAGATATATATGAGCAATCCCTGAAGAATCTTCGGCCTAGTCTCACTGGAGCAGAGGTAAAATCTGAATTGAAAACCTATGAAGGTAAAATGATGATCAGATTCCACACTTGTTTGATTTTGATCAAAGATATAGAGCATGTTGTAAATGATGCTACAAACATGTGGAAAAACATCTATCATCTACATAAGCCCAGTGTAGACCCAGTAGAAATAAAGGATGATGACAGAAGTAGCAGCAGTGATGAATCAGATAGCGCTCCATCCATCACAGTTACACCAGGAGAGTTGCATGCAATGATGGAAGACAAAGAGGAAGAAGCTGAAGGAAGATAAGGAGGATGATACGGTAAAAATTGCAGCAGCAGTTATTGCATCTCTTCCTCACTCCCCAGCTAAACCTATGACATCATCAAGGTTGGAGTCAGCCTCAGCAGGTTCATCTACACCAAATTTACCATCTACACCTGCCATATCTCAGCTCCAGGTATCATCAGTGGAAGTGACTACCACTTCATCTACCGAGCTGCATCCCTCTTCGTCTACCGAGCTGCACCCCTTTTCATCTACCGAGTTGGCCTCCTCGACTCCATCATCATCAGTTGGTATTGCTGTAAGTTCTCCAATTTTGACTACTCCAATTTGTTCTACAATTTTGTCACCATCTACTTCAGGCACAGTGAGCTTAGATACTATATTACCGAGTGTATCACCATTTTTGGCCAGCACTCAAATTTTTGACCCTGTACATACTCCTATTGGCACTCAAACCTCAAGCATCCCAGTTTTTACTGCTAGTCCTTCTGTCTCTACTGTTGTGTCTATTCCAAAGGTCAAACCAGTCATCTCAGAAGTCAAACAAAAGCAACCATTAAGACTTATGATCACTGGAAAGGAAATTCCTGAAGACATTGACTTGGACACAGAGATAGTAATTCCAAAGATTGACTTTGATAATGCTACCATTGAAGAAATGAGGTATGCTAGTCAACTTATTGAGAAAAAGGCTACTCAGATGCAGTTAAGATCGGAAAGGGATAAGGAATACAGGATAATTGAGGATGCCCGAAACATAATTACTGAGGCTATAGGTGTTGATGTTGATACTTCTCAACACATTTTGATTCAATTGGAAGAGGCAGTTAATAAATTCAATGAAGATGCCTCCGAACAAGAAAAGCTAATTGAGCGTGCAGAAAAGAAATTTGATAATAAGGTATTGGGGCACATTGCCCAGAACATTGCAATAAATCAGGTTGCATTAACCTTAGTTTTGGCAGATATGGAAAATTCTTTTAATAATGTAACATCTCTTTTTGCTAAGCTTTGTGATGTTACCGAGTACACTAAGGGAATAAGAGAGAAACTAAATAAAATTGATGAAGATCTGAAGGTGAGCGCACAGAACTTGAAACTTGACCCCAGTTCAAGCTCATCTCATCACCTCAGGATCAAATTTTTGTCAGAGAAGCAGGCAGAGCTGTTGAGAGAAGAGGCAAGGATCCGATCTACATTGATAGATATCCAAAACATGATCCTTCCCATCATGGATTCAATGCAGAAGCACATTGCACATTCAAAGACATTAATCCATGATAATAACTTCTCCATTGCAGACCATGTGATTGAACTTTTGGCTGAAGTTCAAGTAGCTCTTTCCACCTGCAAAATTTTGCAAGAGAATTGGGATAAAACTCTCCAGCTTATTCTTCAGGTGCATTCAGAGTTCATCTCTCATTTTGGTGTTTCTATATAAGTATATATATTCTTTTATTCTTTGGCATTATTGTCAAAAAGGGGGAGATTATTGTTGGATATATATACTATGGGTAAATAAGTGTTTTCGGAGAAATTGTACAAAGGAAGAGATATACAGCTCATGTAAATAATATATGTACATTCTATGGGGGAGTTGTATATAACAAAGCTATGTATATTCAGAATCAGTCATCAGCATGTCAGATAAATTTTGTCTCATAAGTGTTTTTGTCACTAATGCCAAAGGGGGAGATTGTTGGCATTATGATACATTTTGTCATTAGTTACAACACTTATTGGATTCTAAATGCTTACCGAGCTCTCACCAGACATTCCTTTGTAAGCCAAGCTTTACCTAGTTCTCAGTGCTTACCGAGTAATCAAGGTGAACAAAGAATTCAGTGTTTACCGAGTAATCAAGGTGAACAAAGAAGTCAGTGTTTACCGAGTGATCAAGGTGAACAAAGCAGCCAGTGTTTATCGAGTGTTCGAGGTAAAGAAAGGAATCAGTTTTGACCGAGTAAAAATGTACTTAGTATTAACCAAGAAACTTCGTGATTACCAAGCTCAGATGGTTATCAAGGAAACTAACTATCACCGAGTCACAAGGTTCTATCGAGTGTTTTCTTTGATCACCGAGCTACAGTTCAGATAGAAGTGTTCACCGAGTGACATCTCTTCTACCGAGTCTCCAGTGGTTACCGAGTTCAGAACTACTCGATGTGTTTAGTATGGACCGTGCCTTCACTTCTACCGAGTGCATGACGATGCCGAGTAACGCAGTGGACGCCGAGTATCAGAAGGACACCGAGTCAGTTCAGTGAACCCGAGTTTTTACCTTGGGCCGACGTTGTATAGAGATTTGCACTTGTTGTTTTGGGCAACCTTGCATGCATTGTTTATTTGGATGGTATATATATACAATCACTCAAATGTAATGAAACAGGAAGAAACAGGAACAAAGGAATGAATAAAAGTATGAAAGTGTGAAAATGTGAAAGTGTGAAAGTGTGAAAGTGCGAAAGAAATACATGCGTGCGAAAGTATGTGTGCTGAGTTGTGAAAATATTCAGCAAGGTCGAGTTTTGGAGCAGAAAAGTTTTATCTATCACATCAAGGTGAATCAGAGCATAGTGGATCTTATCAGCAACCAGTTGCAATCAGATCCACTATTTCATTCTAACAGGTGAATCAGTTTTTGTAAATCCTTTAACAAGGTAGACTTAACAGTCTTTTGTAAATCTCCTAACAGAGTGCATACTTTATTGTATGTTTGTAAATCCTCTAACAAGGTGGATCTAGCAATCCTTTGTGCTCCTAACAGGGTAGATCACCAGAAGTGGTCATTGTAAGCCTTAACCAGCCAACTTCATACTGCAGTAACGAAGCTTTGTGGGTTTCATCCCCACCCCAGTTTTACTTTCTATTTGGAAGGTTTCTGGGTCACCAAATCTGTGTGTTCAAGTGTTGCAAATGATTTTTCATGCTTACAGTAGGTTACTTGGATGAATGGTGAATATATCAGTATGCAGTTTTATTGTTAAAATTTTAGAAGTTACTGATTCACCCCTCCCCTCTCAGTAACTTTTCATATCTTGAATATTTCCAACAGAATCATGCATATGATCTTGTCAAGCTGCAGTTACAACAATTGATTGAAAATATAGGAGCAATAAGGAAATCAAAGAGTGCCCAGTGTAAATTTGGATCTATTTTGGTATGTATCTTATTTAATGTACAAAAAACATTTTCTACATTTGCTAATGTTGTATAGAAGACAAATAGGTCTATTGTGGTTCAAATAGGAGAGTTCATTGAACAGTTAGGTGATAACTTTGAGTTAGTAATGACTAGTTATTTTGAGGATTTCAAACAATCCATGTAGAAGAGATTAAGAATTCCAGTGTCATTAGTGGGAAAACATTATGATGATGTGTGTTTCATATTTGATGTTGATCACACATTTGTTCAAGTAGTGATTCCTAGAGTGAGATGGCTAAGGCCATTAGGTTAAGAGATTAATGTTGATGAAGCCTCTACAGAAATCACACAATTACTTGCAAAAAAAGTGGACAAAGATGCCAAAGCTTTCAGTAACTATGAGTTGGCCAAATCAAAGATTACTATGGAGTTGAAGGCTACTTTAGTGATTAGGAAGAAGGATAGACTGGTGAAGAAACTAAAAGAAAAATTTGGTGAAGGTCTCAAGGAGAAAGAAGAAGAGGAAGAGGAAGAAGAGGAAGAAGGCACTCAAATTCAAGCACCATTGGCATTGACACAAGGTCAAGGTGAGGATTAGTAAGAGGAAGAAATAGAGACTATAGAAGGTGTCGAGGAAGCACATATTCCTACTAATCAAAAGAAGAGAAAGGCTAATGCACAAGCAGTGACAAGACCTAAAAAGGTTGCTAAACCAAGCCAGCCCAAACCAACAGCACCTACCATATGGGCCAGTACATGAGTCATTGCACAAAAGGCTAAAGAGAAAGCCAAGCCTAGAGAGCAAGAAGGTGAAGCACAAAAAAAACCTAGAAGAAAATATGTTGCTCAGGCTAAATCTGATGAGGAAAGGACTAAATCTGATGACAACAACCAATTCCAAGTGGTGATTCATAATCCATCTTCAGATCTAGGTAACTTATGTGAGAATGTTATAAATAATACTAATTTATTAGATTTCTCTCATATTGATTTTGAATATCTTGGAAAATTTGAGTTGAATCAAGTGGAGGAAGCAATATATGCCATGATGGATACTTTTAAGAAGGCTCCTCTAGAAATTGCCAACTCTGTACCTAAAAGTATATATGAAAGAGTTGAGCAAAAATGGCACCATTATTTAGATATAGATAGGAAAATTAGGGAGACAACCCTTGCTCAAGTTATGCTAGAACTTAGCAAGGCACAAATATCTAAAGCCATAAAGAAATATGTTGTTAGATTTGTTCCTAAGTATAGGGCATTTAGCATATTAACAAACAACATTGAGGATGTTTTTCACAAGTCCAATTAAATGTGGAAAATCACATATGGACTAGCCACAACCAAAGATGATGAGCAAGAACCTATTTAGGTCAAAGATGATGAAGAAGATAACAAAGAAGAAGGCACAATTAAGGGAGGAACTGATATGGATGTTGATAAGTAGGCAATAATTGAGGAAGAGGACTAGAGTGCACAAGTTACACAAATGTTAAGGGTCAGCCCTCCATAGGTCATAAGTGTAAATACTAAAACTATTACAGTAAAGGATGTTTCTAATCCTACTACTCAGAACATCAATCCCCTAACAGAGGAAGATTTGTTAAGGATAATTATCCAATCTACACTATAGTTCAAATTATGTGACAACCCTATATTGGTTAGTGTCAATGAAATTCAGATATTAGGAGGAGGTGAAAACACAAGAACTACCTACAATCACTCCTCAAGTCACTAGTGTACAACCTTCACAACCCCTGATTGTATATCAAAGGAAGGAGATAGCCAAATGCACTATTAATAGACACATAGATGGTACTCTAGTCCTAGAAAATGTACCAAAAGTTGCAACAGATAAGATTGAGACAATTGGAAAGGGTAAGGTGGAAACACTAGTCACTAATGAGACATAGAATCAAACAGGTCAAGTAGATTCACCTGCACCTCCAACACAAGAACAAGATGCAATTCAAATCAATGTGGCAAAAAAGGACAAGCTTGAAGAGACTAATTTAACACCCAAGCCAAAGGAGCTAGTAGCAATTCAAGCACTGGTAACTTTACTAGAATTAGGCATTCCTTCTAGTCAAACTCTTTAGAGGTTGAGCATAGATGCAACACCTTTGCAATTCTTAGTGTTGAGTCCTAGTTCATCCAAGGCAAAAGAGGTAATAACCTATGGAGATGTTAACCTAGATGAAGAAATTATATTACCCAAGTTTGATCTTGCAACAATAACAATTGAGCAAATGGGTATACTTCAATAAGCCGTAGAAAAAAAATCAAAAACTACTCAAAAGGGAGCATAAGCAAAAGCAAGCTTTACTTGATATCAAAGACATCTTCTTAGATGCATTCAGTCTGCCTACTCCAGATGAAACAAAGCCAATCATTGAACAATTGACCGACATAGTAGAAAGAGTAAGTGATACATTCCTCGATACCAATGCCAAATTATTAGAATGGTCTAAGATGAAATTTCAAAGTAAATGAGAAGATATCTAGTGAAATAGCACTTACACAATTTGCATTGGCAACTAAGATAGATAGTGTGAAGAAGATACTAGAGAATATTTTCTCCCTATATACCAAACTGTGTAATCCTACACCTTTCACCCAGGAGATAAGGAATTACATCTTGAGCTTAGAAAGTCAAATGAACTCATTAGGTGCAAAATTGACCATGACTCCATCTCAAAGTGAGAAACACTTCAAGACCCTATTACAAACCCAAAGTCAGTTAGCAACACTACAAGAAGATGAAGCCAACATAAGGGCTAAATTGATTAGCATCCAAACTACATTGATTCCTCACATGGAGATTTTACACAAGGAGCTAGGTTATGCTAAAACACTTATGAAGAAATATCCCAATCTTTCTACATTAGATGGCCTAGTACACCTTGCTATTGAGTTGGCCATCCAAATTAATTCCTTTGAGGTAGCTTGTGATAATTGGGATGCCGCTCTTAAGATTATTCTTGAGGTCCATAAATCCTTTTTGGACAAATACACTATCAGTGTATGACCTATTGACATCAGTGTTAAAATGGGGGAGTAAGAGCTATGGGGGAGCAAAGAGAGCAAGAATGGGAGAGTAAGAGAAAATGGGGAGATTGTTGAATGGTTTTGACTAGTGAGTGTCTATACACTTAAGTTATTTACTTAGTTAATGCCAAACAAGTAACATATGTTGAGCACAATATATATGTTAGAGCATGCCAAGTAAATAGTGAGTGTCAAGCCAATCATGTGCCAAGTCACTCAAGTGCCAAGCAGACAGTATGTGGCAAGTGGTTCAAGAACCAAGCAAGCAATGCATGTCGAGTCATTCAAATGATGAGTGATAGTATTGAAGTTAGTATGTGCTGAGCACCAAGGACTTCTATTGATGAGTAACACAATTTTTTCATAATTGTTTGTATTCACACAAACTACTATGTAAACCATTTTTGAGCTAATCTAAAGATTAAATTATGATATTTTGGTGATAAGTACAAATCTTAAGTTGGAATTCCTATGCATTACATGCACCCAATCAGGTAAAAGGAAGGTTTAAGCAGCAATATGGGTGAATTACAGTCGTTGATTCATACCCAACCCTAAGTCATTGAGGTCTACTTAAGGAAGACAAACCCTAAACTTTCTAAGAGAATGAAAGGGAATGAATGAATAATCAAAGAGAGATTTTCATGTGAAAACTAGGAGATTCATGGTGACCAAGGAATTATGATCTAAATTGTATTGCAGAATCAATTAAAGGAGAATAGAGGAAGGAAACAATGAATAGTAGAGAGATATATGATCAAGAAGGATCAAGTACACAATAGGATAGAGGTGATTTGTCATGAATCATAAGAGTACTAATCTTAGGATCAATGCCAAGACATTCTAATAGGTGAACTAGTTAAATCTCTTAACCAAGTAGTCCTAATAGATTGTATTGAAATCCTCTAACAAGGTGCTTACTTAATTGTGATTTGAAGTCCTTTAACAAGGCACACTTCTAATACAGTGTTGAAATCCTTTAACAAGTAAGACCTAATAATCTTTGTAAGCCTTTAATAGGGTAGATCATGTTTCATGATCAAACATTGTAAGCTTCATTGGATACACTTTATTACTATAGTAGTGAAGATTTGTGGGTGTCATCCTCACCCCAGTTTTACTTTCCCATTGGATGGTTTTTTGGTAATAATATCTTGTGTCATATATGTGTGAATACTTACTTACATGATTTAGATGTATATGCTTTACATGGTATTTTGGTTTATTTGTTGAATGTATGAGATGGATGTGTGATGAATATTTTATGGGTCAAAGTTTAAAGAACTGATTCACCCCCTCCCCTCTTAGAATTTTACCTTTCGTATTGTAATTTTAACATATAGTTGGTTTAATTTGTATACTCGAGTTCATCGATATGTGAACCAATTCAAATAGGTTCAATAGGTTCGAACAAGTTCATCCTAGTTCATAGTTCAAAGTAGTTCAAAATGGTTTAATTGGTTCAACTGGTAAAAAGGGTTCAGATATGTTTAGACTAGTATATGCTAGTTGAGGATGGTCTAAATAGGGTCATAAAATTCAAATAGGTTCAATAGGTTTGAGTGCACTTGAATTTTAAATGCTTCATAGAGGTTCACAAACCCAACAAGTTCAAAGGTTCAATGATTTGAAGGCACAATTCAAGGTTCATTAGTTTAGAAATGCAGATCAAATTTAAGATTCAAAATTTAAAGTTGACTCAAGACCCCCAAACCATGAATTTTGTATAGAATCATCGTGGTTAAAAGTTTGGGTTCATAGGTTCAAAATGAGCAAGTTCAGGTTTGCATGTTCAAATGGTTCAGTTTTAACAATAGCAATAGATTTTCTAAAAATTTGAAAAAGTGGGTCTTAGTGTGTGGGTCATAAATTTTAATTCAAGTGTTGGATCAAGCTTATTTTTGGATTTTTTTAGATATCTTAATTATCTAAATCCTCTCCAGATTTTGTTTTCATATTGTTTACAAATCAAAAGTTATGGATTTCAAAGTGGAGTACTATCTAAACTATCAATGTCAGTCATGATATGATGGTAATATTTCATCACCAGAAAATGCCACCTGTCTAAATCTACTTAAAAATATTATAAAATAATATTTAAAAACTCTTAATTATAATGTTTATAAAGGCTTTATGTTATAAATGAGATTTATGGGGAAAGTAAAAAGGTAAAAGGTAATTAAATATTCAGTTACAAAACTAAAAAGGTGTTAATCCCTAAGCCATGTTGTCTATTAGTGCCAAAAACTTAGTCATTCACAAGGCAGGATTATTTAGTCATCACTATGATTGATTCATCATATATAGGCTAAGCTAAGGAGTGAAGACTTATACATATTCCAAGTCATATGCCAAGTAGTAGTTATTGTAGAGCAAGCTAATGGTCATCAAGTACTCCAATGATTGACAAGCTTATCAAAGATAAAAGTGTTTCCCAAGTTAGATAGAGATATTAGTGGATGTTGAGTAATATAGAGGTCGAGTTAATTCATTTCGAGCATAGTTCAGGCTAACAGACAATGTGATTAAATAGTTTATGTTGAGCATCAGTGTGATTAAGTGTTGAGTAACACAGTTTACCATATTTGTTTGGAATGAAACAAAATCTTATGATAATCCTTTTTATCAAGTTGGAAGTGTGTTTTGAAGGTTAAAGAGGTAATCAAGGAGGTGATTATCTATTCAAAGGGATATCATTGATCCCTAGGTATGAGAATCTTCCAATAATAAAAATACAAGTTCTAAATGGTAAAAGGATTGGTTCTAGATCATTGATTTAGATCTAAAATGTTCACCCAGTCATCTATTTAAGAAGGTTTTATGACCTAGTTCAATTCAATGAGTTTAGGGGCATGTGTGAGTGAAGATTCTAATTGCATGCAAAGTTTTGGAGGTGAATTAGAGTGTAGAGACCAAGCAGTGCAATGAAGAATTTTGAGCAAAGATAGGGGAGATCTATCATAGTAAGGTGATATTATATTACATAGAGGAGATCTATTATCAAGCATTGAAGTGCTAACTGAAAGATTGAGTACTAAACATTCTAATTTAAATCTCTTAACAGAATAGCTTTAATAGGCTTATGTAAATCTCCTAACATAGTACTCATTTTATTGTGATGTAAAAATCATTTAACCAAGGTAAAACCTAGTAGTTCTTTTAGTCTTTAACAGGATAGACCCATCACATGGTATATAATCAAAAGTGATCAAATCATTGTAGCCTTAATAGACACATTTTTATTTGTGTAGTAGTGAAGATTTTGTGGGTGTCATCCCCACTGTAGTTTTACCTTCACCTTGGAGAGTTTTTGCGTTACCAAATCTGTGAGTTAATTTTTTATGTATTTATGAAATTAGAAGGTATATATGATATCATGTTAATGTGAATGGTTAAATTGATATGAGATATATGTTTAAATGAGGGTTTTTATGAGGTGATATCAAATATATTTTATATTGAAGTTGAAGAATTTTATAGATCCTGATTCAACCCACCCACCCCACCCCCTCTCAGTATCACACTTTCCCTAGTAGATATCTAATAATTGGTATACGAGCAAGTATACTTTTTGAAGAAGTCTAAGCACTTGGGAGTGAAAGATCTTGAAGATGGAAGCCTACAAACTAGGAAAGATCATTGAGAACCAAAAGATTAATGTTTAGCTTGCATATGAACAAGTTAAGGCTGCAAAAAAACATTAAGGAAATCCTTGAAGAGAAGGAAAGAGATGGCAATTCAAAAAAATGACACCCAAAACAAAGAAGAAATTGTTGAAGAAATATTTGATGAGGGAAGTTCTAGTGATTTTGATGCAACAATAGTAGATATATTAGAGAGGAATAATACCCTAAATAAAGAAATCAGAGCTTTGAAAAGAGAACATGGAATTCAAGCAATAAGGCTATGTGAAGTGACCAAACAGAAGAAAAAGATCGAGGAAGATAAATAAAGGTTGAAGATGACAAGGCATTGGCTAATGAAGACAAGAGATAGTTGGTTATAAGACTTGATGATAGGATCAAAGAATTGCAAAAGATAACATATAATTAGTTTGATATGCTCAATCATTTTCTAAGTACAAATCATGAGATTGTAAGAAAAAAATTAGAGATTTCAAATCTAAAATCTAAGAATGATAGATTGAAAAATGAGTTGAAAGCTGAAAAGGAATTTTTTGAGAGGTTGAATAAACCAAAAGAGGGTATGAGATTTATGAATAAATAGATGATTGCACCAAAGAGACCTCATGACACCTATAGACTAGGCTATGTTGAGTTCTTATCAGGTATTGAGCAAGGAGAGTTAAGGAATGTGAATAAAAAGCCAAAGAACAAGAAGCCTACATACTATTACAATGGAACACCAAGCCATACAACAAACATTTATAGGAGCAATATTGGTAAGTTAAATCCTAAACCCAAATTCAATGGTTATTTATTTACTTGCAACAAACAAGGTCATTGAGAACATAAATGTAGATCAAAGGTTAATAAGGAACCAACTCCTAATATTTGAAGGTTACCATTCTACATGTCAGAAGTATGGTCATAAGTCACAAGATTACATATAAAAGGAAAAGAATAATTGGACACCTAAAGGTCAAGACAAAGTACCTAAGCAAGGTAATACCAAAAATTGGGATTATGATAATTGGGTAAATTGTCAATATAATGGATAGTATGGAGACTTTACAAAAAATTGTGTTAGGAAACATCTTAGAGGAAGATCTAGTAAATAGAGGAATTTTGAATTTTGGACTAGTATGTTTCAATTGTTAGAAGGTTGGTCATCTAAACAAGGATTGTATAAACCAAGCATTAGTACCAAACGTTGAGATACAAAAATGGAAAGGATAAGGTCAATAACAAAGAAGGAAGGAGTGAAATGGATCGAACATGGAAAGAGAAGTTAGATGAAGGCAATAATGAAAATGGAGAAGTTGTGATCACCAAATCCAATGGATTAGGTGATTTCCCCATCTCAAACTAAATGACAAGGTATGTATGGAACTATGTTTCAAATTGCTATATCATACACTAGTTCCTAACACAACATGAATGTAAGTCCAAATCAACATGACTAAATATGCATAAGGACATATGTTAATTTTTTAGTTGAAGATGAGTTTTTTTACCAAGTTAGAAATTTTGTAGAGACTGAGTACTAGTTCTATATGTCGGTATAAACTGAGTCTTGATAATAACCAAGCAAAGTTGAAGGATGTGTGTGTTAAGTTTCATTTACAAAGTCAAGACAACTATGATGCACCTAGTATATACCTAATAATCATATAGAACATTTAATGGAGATAATATTCAACTGTTTAACCTATTTAGTTCATTTTGATTCACCAATATTTTGAGTTTATAGAGTGCAGAATTCAGGCGATTTGCAAGTGATTTGTGCAAATTTGTGAAGAGATTCAAGTGTGTATTGTTGGCTTAGAAAGTAATTTGCATGGAGTTATTTGAACCAAGTTGTGAAGTTACTTATTTTGAAACCCTAGATTGTAAAAATGCCACCATCTGCATCTGCAAGTGAGAAGAAGGCACTAAGGGATAGAAATGCACAAATTGTTTGAAATGATGCATGCCCTCTACTGAAGTTCATGGCATATCTTGATACTATGTTGACATGAGATTATTCAAGGGTATTATATATGATTCTGCCTAGATTGATTATGGTACACGATGTCAGATCATGTTACATGTGCAAGATCAGAGAGATACACAATTTTGAGTTGAGGAATACCTATGATAAGTTGTGTGATAATGGGATATTGAAATATGAGAACAAGGCCATGGTTGAGAAAGGGTTGACTCATTTCCTAACATTCCTAAAGGTATTAAAATTTGAATGGATAAAGATCATGTTGAGTAGGATACACAATATAAATTAATGGTTGGAGAATGGACCAATCAGATGTGCAAAGTCCATTATTCATCATGTGATTAGATATCTTATTTTGGATTGAGTGAAGACCATTTTTTGTGAAGTAATGGATGTGATTAAAAACCTCATGAATGTAAAATGGAATGGTTGAGGTATGTCAATCAATACTATTGAGGACCCTATAATTAAGTTTGAAGTTTGGGTAATTTCTCACGAGTTTTATTAGTCAAGCCAACTGAACAACATGCCATGCATAGCTATTCATAGGGGCTATAAATTGGTCAAGAGTGACTAGAGCTATGATTTGGCCGAGTTGTAGCTCATCCAACTTGTGGAGAGCCTTGTAGTGATAATAAAAGCAAATAATACATCTTGTAAGTTTGGTTCTCTTATTCTATGCATATTTTTTTGTATAGAATTTTTTTCCCATTGTTGGAGATTTTTTTTGGGATAAGCCTAGACTAGTGGCTGAGAAAATGAATGAGTTCATTCATTCAATAGGTGAGAACTTTGAAACTATAATGGATGGTTACTTTGAGGACTTCAAGTAGAATATGAAGAATAGATTCAAAATACCTAAGTTGGTTGTTGATACATACTATGATCACATATGTTTTATAGTTGATATAGATTATGCATATGTTTAGGTTGTTATACCTAGAGCGACATGGCTAAGACCCCTACACTATGAGGTAAATGTTGATGAAGTTTCAACTACCATTATATTTTTTTTTCCAAGGAAATTGATAAGAATGTTGAACCCTTTGGCACATATGTGACAAAAAAAATCAAAATGATGATGCAAACCAAGGTCCCCGAGATGGAAAAAAAAGAGGAAGAAGATGATCCAAGATTTGGAAGGAAAACTTGGAGAAACACCATTGTATATTACTAAAGGAAAAGGCAAAGATCTCAATAGTGATGAAGGTGATGATGAAGAAGAACATGAAGGAAAAGGCAAGGAGCTAGTTGTTTCCAAGCTCAAGGAAACCAAAGGAAAAGTTTTTGTAGTTGAACCTAAAGTGAAGAAGAGTTTGACAAAAGTGGTAACCTAGCCCACTTCCACACCATAGAGGGTGACCAAACAAAGATCTATGGTAGAAAGTTTTGTAGTTGTTGAGATAGTTAGAAAAAGAATTATGAAGAGCACAAGGTTGATTAAAGGAAAAAGTCCTAGGAAGAGGACATCAAATGCTACAGGGTCAGAGCAAGGCAAACAAAAGAATAAGTTGAGAACAAAATCGATTGTTAAACCTAATGATGATGAGGAAGATGAGGCTGAATGGACTAAGTCAGATGACTTGAGTCAATTTCAAATTGAGCCAAGGAAATAACCTCAAGACATTGAAATGGTATGTACAAATTTAAGGAGTTCAATAGGTTTAGTTGGTTTTAAATATATTAAGTATAATACTTTAGAAAAGAATGATAAAGAGAAAGTTGAGCAAGTAGTTATCTAGATAATTTGGTAAATTTTAAATATACATCAATTGAGTTAGGGAAGGAATTACCAAAATATTTATACAATAAGATAGATGCAAAATAGAAATGGGTTTTGACTACTAAGAGACAAATGAGAGAAGCTATATTAGCCCAAGCTATGCTTGATCTAGGCAAGCATCATATGTCAATAGCCATGAAAGACTATGCAAAGAAGTTTATGCCAATGAGGAGGGCATTCAAAATTTTGAAATGAAATTGAAGAGGTTGTGTAGGAATGCAAAATAATATGGAAGTAAGTTTTTGGTCTCATGTTTGTAGATGAAGAAAAATATAAGGAAGAGAAAGATGCAAGAGAAGTGGAGCTAGATAATAAAGAAAAATTTTATGATGATGTTGAACAATTAGTTGAGGCAGTTCATAAGATGGCTAAGGAGAGTGTAAATAATACTAAGGTAGTTACTATTGAGGATGAGACAGGAGATAATACATTGTTGGATGTGACTATTGTCACTCAATAGCCAAAGAAGACTATGTTTGTTGAGCTAGAAAAGAAGGAGAAAGCTCCTAAATCTATTAAAGATACATTGATGGAGACCAATCCAATGATTATGCAAATCAAGGAATATCCAAATATTGGTGAGCAACAACAATCTCAATAGGTAACAACCAATATAATTGATACATCTATAGTTACTATTGACACTAATGTACAAGTGTCAAGAGAGGTGAAGGATGTTTCTACTGTCAAGCAATAGAGTGGGATGGAAAATAATGAGAAATATTAGGTGGAGGGGAGAAAGGAACAAGAAAGTAAAAAAATAAGTAGAGAATCTAATACTAGTAATGAGAGGCCTAATTTATTTGGACCTTTGACTAAGGGTGAAAAGGAGACAATGAAACTGAGTTCAACCAGTGAACTCACAATGACCAAGGATCAAAATAAAAGTGTTGAGGGCACACATGCAATAGTTTAGAAACTAAGTCTGGAGCTCCCAAAACAAACTGTGAAAGTATATATGCCAAGTTCCATCACTCCAAGAAAAAGGATTAAAGGGAAGAAAGTGCAGTCCCCTAGTTCATTTTAAACTAAGCCTATTATGCTTGATGAAGATATCATTATACAAGATTGGGAAAATTCTACCTTGAATGAAGAGTAGATGAGAATTTTAATTGAACTATTTGCACACAAGGCAAAACAAGTTGAGTTAAGGAGAGAGCATAGCATAATCAAGCACAAACATAAGTTTTATATGATATCAAATATATATTTGTTGATTCTTTTGTTACTGATAATTTGGATGAGAATGTTCCTATTGTTGAGAAATTGATTAAAATTATATAGAAAAAAATGACCTTGATGTAGATGTAGATACAAATGAAAAATTGATGCAATGGTCAGAGAAAAATTTTGGAAAGAAGGTAATGGAAAAGGTTGCAACAAATATTCTTGTAAGATAGGTTAAGCTACCTAAACTTGTGACCAATTTGGAACAAGTTTCAAATAATATAAATATCATGTTTAGAAAATTATGTAATAGCTCTACCTATACAAAGGATATTAGAGAGAGGAAGGATCAACTAGAAGTTGACTTGTAGTATAGTGAAAATACATAGACATCAAATGCAAGTTCTAGTGTTGTACATTTATCCAAGATAAATTTTCAATAGGCAAGGCTTACAAAACTGACTACTTAATATAACAAAATAAGAGCAAAGTTGATTTCTATCCAAGCCATGATGACACCTCATCTGGAGGTTATGCAATTGCATTTGAAGAATGCAAAGGAATTAGTCTACATTGATCCAAATTTTTCATTTGATGATGGTCTGGTGGATCTTACTATCAAATTGGAGCTAGACATTTAGTCTATTGAATCCATTCAAACTAATGGGGACAATACTTTGAGTAGTATTTTGAAAATTCACAAACAATTTTTAGATAAATTTGGTTTGACATCCCCTCCCCAAAAGGAATAATTGACAAAAAAAAGGGGAATAATGAGAAGAACACAAGGGGAAATGTGAAGAGTAAAGGGGAATTGAGAAGAAAATGAAATAGTTTTAAATTTTGAACTTTTGAAGTTTTGCATGTATATACCGAATGTAGAGTAAGACCATGTACATTGTAAACTAAGTAAAGGTATGAATTGTATTCTAAGGGAGAGTATTTGTATTTCAATTTTGTATTGAACATCTTTGGAAGTTCATGACAAAGTATTTTTCCACTAATATCAAAGGGGAAGATTGTTAATTCCTAAGTCACATTGTCTATTAGTGTCAAACACTTAATCATTCACAAGGAAGGATTATGTGGTCATCACTATGATTGAGTCATCCTATATAGGTCAAGCCAAGGAGTGAAGACTTATACATATTCCAAGGCATATCCCAAGTAGTAGTTACTATTGAGTGAGCTAATGGTCATCAAGTACTCCAATAATTATTGAGCTTATTAGAGATAACAATGTTTTCCAAGTTAGTCAAAGATATTAGTGGATGTCAAGTGATACATAGGATGAGTTATTTAGTTCATGCTGAGCATAGTTCAG
Source organism: Cupressus sempervirens (assembly GCA_028749045.1). Taxonomy (NCBI): domain Eukaryota; kingdom Viridiplantae; phylum Streptophyta; class Pinopsida; order Cupressales; family Cupressaceae; genus Cupressus; species Cupressus sempervirens. Next base: position 615,438,804 of record CM053783.1, read on the forward strand.
GTTGAGCGACAACATGAAGAAATAGTTTGTGTTGAGAATCAATGTGATGTGAGTGTTGAGTAACATAGTTTAACATATTTGTTTGGAATGGCACAAAATCTTATGTCAACCATTTTTATTGAGATAGAAGCATGTTTTGAAGGTCGAGGAGGTAATCAAGGAGGTGATTATACATTTGAAGGAAGATCATTGATCCCTAGGTAAGAGAATCCTTCAATCATAAAAAATCAAGGTCTAAACGGCAAACAAAGTGATTCTAGATCATTGATTTGGATTTAAAAGGTTCACACAATCATATATTTAAGGAGGGTTTATGACCTAATTTGATGCAATAATTGTATGAGTGTGTGTGAGTGAAGATTTTGACTGCATGCAAAAATATGGAGGTGAATTAGAGCATAGACACTGAGCAGTACAATGAAGATTTTTGAGCAAAGACAAAGGAGATCTATCACATAAGGTGATATTATATTTCATAGAGGATATTTCTTATCATTGAGCCGTTAAGCAAAGGATCAGGTACTTTTAGGGTTTAAATCTCTTAATAGAGTAGCTTTAACAAGCTTATGTAAACCTCCTATTAACTAAATTAAGAAAAAAAATATTAATCCACCCATTTATTGATATACCTCTTAGAGGAAATTTTAATCAATTTATAATATTGATCAAAGAGCTCAAAATGGTGAATAAAATCTCCCAAGCCATTTAACAAAGTGTCTTGTATCTTGGAAGATGCAAAGTCAAAACATGATTAGTATGAGAATGACAAGGTTTAAGGGCCATGAGTGATTTATGAAAAATAAAATTAACCTAGTCCATTAATAAAAAAACCTTAGAGAAAGTGAAGAGAGGAATTATAAATGACTAATTATTAGTGTCTAATTATCCAGCTACTTATCTAGTCATTAATTTGATAGTTTATCTAGTTTATTAGTGTCTGGTTAAAATTTTTGCATGTTAACATAACATCCTAAACATGTCTTCAACCATCATCCAAGCCCTCCAAATGATCTTTAGCCTTACCAAAAAGATACAACACAATTACCAAAATTGTTTACCAAAAGCTAACTTGAAGCTCGCCACAAAATCTTTTGTAACTCATGCTAAACTACAAATATCTTTCTGTGAACATAAACATAGTATCATAACATGTTCCTAAATACTAATCTAACTACATAAAAGATAACTTGTTAACCAAAAACCTCGTTGAATGAATATTCTTATGTAACTCTAACAAAACTATCAAAAAAATTGGAACGTTGACATAAACAACTAACACTATCATGAATGCAGTAGATAAGCACTCAAAGATCTCTCTAAAAATCTCCCCCATACAATAGCATCAAGTATTAATTGTGATATTGTTATCAGGATAAATAATTGTGTGATTTTTGAGTCAAACTCCAAGTTATGTGTGATTGCTATCAAGTATTCATGATAACAATCTCCTCCTTTGTAGTTTATGGCAACATAGATGAAAAAAAATCTAAGTACAATGAATATCAAAATATATTTCTTCCTCATATACCTTTACTCCCCAGTCATGCTACCCATGAAGACATGTTGTAAAGATTTTTTCATCTTCTAATCACAACCATAATGTATAACTCTCCCTTGTTATCTCTTAAGTATTATTCTCTCACATGCATAAAGACGGTTTTTCATGTTCATCTCCAACCCCCCCCCCCCCCCCCCCAACCACCACAAGTTGTTTAGGTGTTTTTCATGTATTGCTCTCCCCCACTAACATCAATGACAAAAGGGTGTTGTTATGTCAATTCTCTAAGTTCAATCATCTCCAAAAAAATCTACAAAAAGCTTAACTAAGTGTCTAAAGGCACTATTGAATACCATTACCAAGAATCCTTAGTGACCCAACTCAAACATGGATAATCCACCATAGGAGAAGCATCAAGTATCCAGTCCAAACAAAAGAATAGTGTTATAATTCATACTAGACTGGTGCAATCTCTACATCAACTACTATGAAGAAGGTTGGGGCATGACCCCAAGCATACCTCTCAAGTATTTAAATATATCCTTAGCCAAATTTTTTATGAATATGTCTACTATCTGCTCCTTTGTGCTAACACACTCCAATATGATCTCTTTCTCTGTTATCTTTTCTCTCAAAATGTGATACTTAATTGAAATGTGTTTTGTCTTTGAATATAACACTAGATTCTTTGACATGTTAACTGTACTTTTTTTATCACAATCTATGATAATAGGATATATAAACTCAATTCCAATATCCTTCTACATTTGCTTCATCCAAATTATCTAATTATAATTGTTTGTTTTTGTTACTCTCCCTCTATTTTACTTTGTCAAATGTAATCCTATTTCTTACTTAGTCAAGAAACCAATCTTCCTCTCAAGAAGAATGCTCCATCACTAGTGCTCTTTCTGTCATCTACACTTCTTGGCCAATCTACATCAGTGTGTGCAAATAGTGTGAAATCATGTGATCTACCATACCATAAGCTATAATCTAAAGTTCCTTTCAGACATATGAAAGATATTTTTCCTTCTTCAAGATGTGTATCTTTAAGATCAACTTGAAATCTCACCACAATCCCAACTTTATTAGCTTTATTAGGTCTAGTATGTGTCAAGTATTACAATCCTCCAATTGTGAATTTGTATCTTATTTTTAATGCACTAGGAGATTCATCGTTGCTTGATAACATATATCCTATCACCATAGGTATTCCAACATAATTACTTTTTTCCAATCCAAATCTTATCAACAAATCCTTAAGACACTTGCCTTGTGATATGAAAATGTCATCTTTATTCTGAACAATCTTTAATCCCAAGAAGTATTTCCTCTCACCAATCATACTCATCTCAAATCCATTCTTCTTGTCTTTTCAAATTATCTTGTTAGCTTCATTATTACCACAAAAAATAATGTCATTCACAAATACTACTATAATCAATAAGTCATGTTTATTCTTTCTCAAATAGAAATTAATGTATGCATTACCTTTCACAAATCCCAAACTAATGAAATGTTTGTCAAACCTCACATGCCAAGATTTAGGTGCTTATTTCAGTTCATTTAACACTTTCTTCAATTTGTATACTGTATCCTTTTCTTCTATCAAAGGAAAACCATTAGGTTGTCAATTTACACCTCTTCTTCAAGTTCTCCATTAAGAACATCTTACTTAACATCCATCTGATAGACTTTGAAAATTTTGTTAGTTGCATATGCCAAAAACATTCTAACTACCACTAATCTAGCAATAGGTGCAAAAGTTTCCTCAAAATTAATTCCTTCCTATTGTGAATAACCTTTTCAAACTAATATTGATTTTTTTTCTTGTTGCTTTACATTACTCATTCATCTTGTTTCTAAATAACCATTTTGTTTCAATAATATTCTTGTCTTTAGGTCTAGAAAACGTTTCCAAGTTTTGTCTTTTTCTATTTGATCAAGTTCTTTTTTCATAGCTTTTATCCAAAAATCATCTTTGCATGCCTCATCAACACTCTTGGGTTTAACTTGTGATATCAAGAATAATTCTTCACTTACCTTGTTTTTTTTCATAAATCCTTTGTTTACACTCCCAATGATTTGATCTACAAGGTGATTCTTTACAATATTCTTGTTAGGTTATCCCTTCTCAATTCTAATTTCTACTCTTGGTTTTGATCAACGTTCAGTTCTTAGTTCTCCTCTCTATTCCTCCATTTGTAATTCATTCTACAAATCAATGTCATTTTCATAAAATAAATCATGCTCAACATTTTGATTATTAGTTCTTTGATTAGTTTCTCCATCAGAATCATGATTAAATATTCTCTCTTGAATTCTAAATTTTTCATCAAATCTCACATTAGCACTTTCAACAAGAATCTTCAATATCTAATTAAAACATCTTTATTCTTTATTCTTCAATGAATATCCAAGAAACATGCCTTCAATACTTCTAGAATCAAACTTCTCAATATTATCATCTCTTTTAATATAACACTTACTTCTAAAGATTCTAAAATATTTCATAGTAAGTGTATGTCCAAACCAAAGTTTATAACGTGTCTTATTAGTGCCTTGTCTAATTTGTACTTTGTTCATTGTGTATATTATGGTGTTCAGAGCTTCTCTTCAAACTATATTTAAAACATTATTCTCAAACATCAATTCTCTAGTTTCTTAAATTACTAATATGTTCCTCCTTTGTGTTATCCCATTATGTTGCAATGTCTTAGGAGCTGAAAGTTGTCTCCTTATACTATTATCCTCGCAAAAGATGTTAAATTCATTTAAAATAAGTTTTCTGTCTCTATCTAATCTCAAACACTTAATCTTAAAACTAGATTCATTCTCAACTCTACTCTTAACTTTCTCAAAAGCATCAAACTTATCTCTTAGAAATTCTACCCACATCATTCTAGTAAAATCATCAATGAGAAGAATTAAGTACATTTCACTATGAAATGCTCTTGTTTGTGTAGGACTACTCAAATATGTGTGTACAATCTACAACTTTTCTATAGTAGTAAATATTTTTCTTGGAAATGAACTTTTCTTCTACTTTTCCATCACACATTCTTTGCAAATCATGTTAGAAGATTTCAAAATCTTAGAAAAATCTCTCACTACATATGTTGCATTGATCTTCACAATGTTATCAAATTTAATGTGACAAAATCTCTTATACCATAACCAACTATCATCCACTTTAGCAACCAAACATGTCATCTCAGTAGGGTCCAACTAAAATAGATTACCTTTAGTTCTTGTATCTATTCCAATAAATGTACCATCTTTGTCTTTTATTATGCAAGTCTTCTCTATAAAGTGTACCTAATATCCCTTGTCAACAAGATGTCCAACACTTAAAATATTATGTTTCAATCCATCCACAAAGTAACATCCTCAGTGTTAGTCTTTTCATCAAGTGTAATAGATTATTTTCCTTTAATGTAACATGTTGCATTATTTCCAACTCTAACTATTCCAACATCATAACTATTGAATTTAACAAATTTGTTCATATCTCTAGTCATATGATGAGAGCATCCACTATCAATGATCTATTTAGTCTTTTTATTCTCAACATGTGATACTAAGGTTTTTTCTTCCTTTACTTCTTCTTTCATTTTATTTTTTTGGGATTTCTTCCTTAATATCAACAAATCCTATCTCATCATCTTCATTCTCACTATAATCTAGGAAATTTATCAACTTAAAATCAAGTCCATCATCTTCATTAACAAATAAACAATCTTTCAAAATTCTAGACTTGTAGGGCTTACTAGGCTTTATCTTCCTTTTTCTCTTAGGAAATTTAGATGAATAATGACCAATTTCCTTACATGTCCAACAAATAATAATTTTGTTACCTTTAGGCTCTCTCTGCATAATAAATGTAAGTCCTTCACCAATCAACTCTAGCATAATCTCCACTTGCACTTGCACTCCTATTTAATGTAGGTCTATCTCTCTACACACTGAAAGTAATTTCAACACTAAGAATTCCTTCATTCTTTTTAATCCATAATTCATATGCCTGCAACTTTCCAAGAAGAGTTTCTTTGGTAAAGTTAGGTGTGCAAGGAATAACTTCTCCAATCATATGTGCCTTCTGATCATAAGCAAGTGTCAAGGTTTTCATAATCTTTCACACAATATCATCTTCTGATTTAGTTCCACCACAACTTCTAATTGTTGCAACAATCTCATTTGTCTTACTAAAGTACCCCCTTTTTTAGATTAATAAAGTGTTTTCTTATTAACTCTATTTTACTTAACCTAAACTTTAGGCATATAATAATTTATTCTTTTATTAATTATTATCATGCAACCTATGTTAGTTTATTTTTAGGGTGTTGATCTCCTTTATAAGGATTAATCTATCTTTGTAATTAATACTTTTTGATTGAATTTAAAATTTTATTTTTGTTCATCAATAATGTCTCCTCTCTTATAGATATATGAACTCGAGCCTCCATGGATTTGCTTCTCTATTTTTGTGACAGGTGTTTGCATGTAGTGATTCAAGGGAGTTGTAGGTTGACCCTTCATCAGCTTCAACATGGTTGTAAGGAAACTTGCAAAAAAGAATATAATTGTTTCCACATAACCCATAATAGATCTGAAATAAACATGCAATTGAAATCCACATGCAAGAGAATAGACAACATACCACAAAAATTGTGACACGAGATTTACCCTGGGAAACCCTCATTGAGGAAAATACCTAGCCTCCAAAAGCATCCATCACCATGTATTTTTCAACAAAAAACACCATTGTAATAAAACCATGGAAGCCTTCAAGCCATATCCAGAACCAATCAATCCATGTGAACAAGCATGAATCCACACATCCCATGCCATGCTTCCAACCTTCACAAATGCTCCCTTAGCTAACCTGGCAAGGCTTGTCCCGCTCAACTCTTTCTTTTTTGGCCTTTTGTCTTACCACACAACAACTATCCTTGTGGCTTCTTATATAGTAGCAAGTCCCACAAAACCACCAAGTGGTATTACATAAACCATGTGCTAAAACCATGTGCTACCTAACCCATTGACCCCACATTTAGTATTGAAAATTTAATTATTTTCCCAATATTAAATAATTACATAAAATATTATCACAACTCATCAAGTATATCCAATGAGAATCTTTACATATTGCATGTCCATCTAGGTGCAACATTACATAATAAAATAAAATAATATAATATAAAAACATTATGCAATGTGTGCAACACACATTATCTCAAAAATCTCCCACTTCTTGTATACATTACATGGGGTCAATATGTAGCCACATAAATGAACAAAGGAACAATCCCTCCTAGCACATCCACCATCATGGATCAAAGTACATGAAGTGCTCAATCCTACTACCCACAACAAAATCAAAGTATCCAGCATCTCAAACATGAATGATCTCACCTCGTATAATGCCACTACCACCAAACATACATAGAAGCCATCCAAAGATAAAGTCACCCAACCTGTCGCATTAGAAGATCATAAAATTCTATACCAACTAAAATGTCAAGCACAAAAACCTGATCCAAAGGTAATCACATGTATCTGTAGTTGTCAAAAATATCCATAGCTGAAATAATAGCCACAGCAAGTGCCCAACCCATCCAACTATCCATATCTCCAAAGGTATACCAAGTGAATCCCACATCATCAACATATACAATCTATAACCTACAATCATAAGCTTTAAGAGCAATACCTGCCACATATATACCAAGAAGCTCCCACTTTAAAAGAGAATGTCAAATCTATAACCAATCCACTCATAACATCTCAAAGAAGTGAATCCATGTAGTCTCAAGGACATCCACAACACATAAACCAATAACCTAAAAGAAAAATCTCATAACAAGTCTATAATGCTCTCCCAAGTTCTCCATAACCAACAAAGGAAATAGACAAAAGAATAACTATGTCATCTCTCACATGACATACATGAGCACAAACTAGTGATCACAATCTCAAATCCAATGTAAGAAAAATTGAACATCTAGGAAGATAACCAAGACCAAAGAGAAACCATACAAATCATAGCATGTATCATGTCCTTCTACACACACCTCTAGATGTAATTTGTGCAAGTATGATCTCCTCCATAAAAACCCAACCAAGAAGCCTCAACAACACCCAAACCATACCATATAACTAATCATGGATGTAAGTATCTCACAAGAAGATCAAACTCATAAACCATTCTTAATCCAAGGAATATGCCCAATATAAAACCATCTCCCAAACTCAACCAGCATAACAACATATGCAAATGGAGATAACCAATGCTAAACCGTCTCTCAAATGAACCCTCCAGAACTAACTCATGTACCGTAGCTCAAGATCTATATCCATGAAAGACAAGCATAAACATAATGCACCTAAGAGAAACAATGGGCTATACCTCTCAAGTAGTAAACAACCAAGTAGACCAAGAGTGGGGAATGAGAATTCTTATCAAGATACCCAAGTCTCCAACCAAGACTCATCTAAGAACAATCTTGTCTCAAGTCCATATTAGGTGAATACCCCTTAGAATCTCCTACTGAAACCATCAACTGTCCCAACAAATACTTCTCTAATCCAACAGAAATTAGCATCACCACTGTCTCTAAGTATCCATGAGCACCTATAACCAATCAATCCATGCCAACTCCAAATGCAACATAGAAATATCATAAAGTATCCAAAAAATGATCAATGTGCTCAATACCAAGAAACTAAACCAAGATCAATGTTAAATTTCCAATCATGGCCTCAGGAACATAAACATGAAAAAATGATCTTACCATCTCAACCAAAGAGACATCATGCTCCATATGAACATACTATAACATGTCACAACTCCAAACGCATATCAAGAGTATATCATGACATAATAATGAAACCATCCTAACTCCAAGGATAACATGTCAAATAAAAGCATAAACCACACATTTACCAATAACCACATTAGTCCTCAAGATGCAACCATCTCCACACACCATGAAGAAAACTAGCTCCACACACCATGAAGAAAATCATCTCCACATACCATGAAGAACCATCTCCACACACCATAAAGATAACCAAGAACCCCATGAGTCCTCAAGATCTAACCATCTTCACACACCACGAAGATAACCAAGTGCACCATGCAAATGTTAAAGATGCTTTTTCAACAACAAGATCTAAGACAAATCTCCAACATCTGCAAAGACTCAAAAAATATATCAATGCCAAAAAAAAACTCTCACTCAACTGTGGTACTAAGTCACCTATAAAGTTATAAAATCCATCTACTACATGAAGATCCTCCAAGTCTATGCATACATAACCAAAGTGTCAGTTTCAAGTGAAACCAAGATCTCCAAATTAGGAACTAATCTTGCACTATCACCTCATCACTATCACAAGCTCCCACTAAACCATGTATCCAAGTTATCCATGACATTATGATGGAAAAAAAATATGCGCTAACCATGAGAATCAACCAAGGCACTAAACCATCAAAGAACTCAAAGTGCACATCATGAGTTCCTCAAAAGAAACCAAACAATCATGATCCTCAACCAAGAAGATCCATAACCAAATCAAGAATCCAAATCAATGAACATCAAGGATGTACCTATATATCTAATCATGTTATGCCAAAATCCATGGCACCATGATCACATCCATGAACTGAGCATCTAACTCTCAATGTGTCCAACCTGTCAACATAAAATAGTCAACCATAAATCTTCACCATGACCATACCTCATAACACTATCTTATCCCTTCCACAAGAAGAAAAGTCAATAAATTATGTGACTTAGGGCATAGACAACCCAAATCCAAGCCACCAATCTAAATATGCATCAATAATGAAAGATCAATGGGCAAATACAACCCATAACCAAGTTATAAATACAAATTGTAAATATAGACCACTTACAACAATGCACAACTTGTAGACCCAACAAGTCATCATACATATCCAAACCAAACACTTATAACCATATCATCATGAGACCAATCTGAAATATGAACTGAGTATACAATGACATCAATTCTTAAATCTCTAAACATACAATGTCATAAACTCACAATGCTACCATAGTCAATATATACCATAAATTATTTAGATTAATATATCACCAAATAAATCATGCCCAAGTTATGCCCTAATTTGTGCTCAAAATAAACAACATCTAACTTTTGGGCTCTTAAAACCTAACAAAATGTCAAAATCACAAAACAAAACCTATACCAAGTTGTAGTTATCTAAATTAGCTTTCCAACACCTATAAGAAGTCTAAAATCTAATATCCTCAGAGAAAGTTATGTTTTACTAAGTTAGTCTTTTACCATTTTCACTGCGATTTTTTTTTTGTGAAAAAAAATTCAATGGGATTAAATTTGATGGCCACCACGGGCTAAAACTAAAAAACTCTTCCATTTCCTTTGAACATGGCCAAACTAGGGCATAATATATATCAAAATTTATGAAAACATCGACCTGGATCCAATGGTAAGGTATGTTTTTACCTAGGAGGTCATTTCTGCAAGCTCCCTCTAAAACTCTAATTTAAATGAAACATCCAACAAACCCTTTTGTTCAACAATTTCTCATGCCCAAAATATACCAATATCCCATAAATCCCAAAATCCTCAGATCTGCAATAAACAACTCACATATCTTGCCCTTTCTTTTATCCTCTCATGCATTCCCATGGATTCAATCTAGGTCTACAATAATAAAACCATAGCTCTAGTACCACTTGTAAGGAAACTTGTAACAAAGAATATAATTGTTTCCACATAACCCATAATAGATCTAAAATAAACATGAAATCCAAATCCACATGCAAGAGAATAGATAACATACCCACAAAAATTGTGACACAAGATATACCTAAAGAAACCCTCATTGAGGAAAAAATCCAGCCTCCAAAAGCATCCATCACCATGTATTATTCAGCAAAAAACACCATTGTAATACAACCATGGAAGCCTTCAAGCCATAGCCACAACCAATCAATCCATGTGAACAAGAATGAATCCACACATCTCATGCCATTCTTCCAACCTTCACAAATGCTCCCTTGGCTAACCTATCAACCCTTGTCCCACTCGACTCTTGCTTTTTTTGTCTTTTGTTTTATCACACAACAACTACCCTTGTGGCTTCTTATATAGTAGCAAGTCCCACAAAACCACCAAGTGGTATAACATAAACCATGTGCTACCTAACCCATTGACCCCACATTTAATATTTGAAATTTAATTCTTTTCCCCAATATTAAATAATTACATAAAACTCATCAAGTATATCCCATGGGAATCTTTACATATTGCATGTCCATCTAGGTGCAACATTACATAATAAAATAAAATAATAAAATGTAAAAATATTATGCAATGTGTGCAACATATATTATCTCAACAATGGCTTCAAATCTCCAAAATTTCATGCCCCTGTTCTCTTCATGAGAGATTTTGACTTGGTTTTCATATCTGGTTTTTGTAGAGGACCTTTGTTTCAAATCACATTGAGCCCAAACAGACATCACCATTGAGCTCAAAGCAACCAAAATCCCTCATTTTCATACAGAATATGTCTATTCTGGACAAATTTTTAGTCTAAGCAAAATAATTTGCACCCAGATTGTACGACCTTAGCATGCAAATTGAGAACAGTGATTTTGTTTCAAAACATTGAAAGCATTTATTTTTAAAACATTCTTTTTTGTATGAGTTAGCAAAAGTAACATGTAATTTAAATAAGGAATTTTTTTCAAAAGAGTGAAGGAAATTGTTTAAGGAACCCTAGCTCTTTTTCTTGCACATTATGTACTTCCTTGGGAGACTGCACCTGTCTTCTCATTGGTACCATGTTGCCTAAGACACCCTTGTCCCATGTAGGCTTATCCTACTCTTCAAAGTGCCTAGGCTATGAATTTTATAGAGGGCAAACATTTTCTATTTGAGGCCTTGTATGCATCTTTTTTCCAAATTAGTGCTTTGACGACATAATTCTTGGGACTCCGCCTTGTTTTTCAGCCCCATTTCTAGCCCCCATTTTCATGTACATTTTATGTCCCTCACTTGAGCCCTTTGTTGATTGCACCTATTCCTTTTGGTGATCATGCATATTTGCTAGACCCCACTAATTTTGCATGATGTGGTATTTGCCCTATGGGTGGGTTTGATTTTTTTAAAATAAGCAGTTATTTGGAGTTTCCTTTGGTGGTATTTGGCCTTAAAGGAAATTTTTAGTGCTAATTATGGTTTGGCATTTCTATTTCCTCACATGCCTTTTTTTTCCATTGGGATATTTTTCCAGCACTAGCTCAATATTTTTGATGCCTATGATTTTTTTTACTACCAAATTATTGTTCAAGGCTTTTTTTACCATGATGGTCAAATGGCCATCAAATTTATGCCCACCATTTGTTGATGTCAGTGCCATGTCAGCACTACAACATCATCCTGATAGCCCTTCTGGCTCTATTTGGACCTAGCAATGGTTTTTCTCTCAAACATATAGACTCTTTTTTTCCAAAAGTGAGATATCATCAGAAAGTTGGTTCTAAGCCCATCATAATGGTATAGGTATTTTTTTAGTTTTGATGTTTTTTAATACCTTTTTTTGCTATCAAAGTTATGGGTTCATTTTTTCACTCCAGGAGACATATCTTGAGAATATGATCTTCTATTTGGGAAATCTTTATATTGTTGGAAAAATATTTATGTGCTCTTTCCAGTGGTGCTAGTTGTTTTTCCAAATTCTACTCTAAGTACATCCTATTTAGTTTTTTTTTTTTTTGAATTTTGTTGGATATCTTGGTTGTTTCAAGTCTAGAGATCATTTTTGTTGCTTTAGATGACTCCTTATGGTCTATACCATATGTTGTATCCACTTTATCCCTCTTCTAGTCTTTGTAGGTATCTATTGTATGCATTTTTGCAAATGCATTGAAATAAGTGTTATATTCCTTATGTATTTTTGTTTCAGTTGTTTGCCTTATGTTGCCTTTTGATTTGAGCAGTGTCATGTGATGGCACTCACATAGATTATTTTATTATTGGGATATACCATATCTTATGCCTTTTGATGTGATGCACTACTTCGATTAAAGTACCATGGGGGTTTGATGTTTCACCTTTTTTTATCATCTACCTTTGTCAATGTGTATTCATTCCTTGACATTAGCCTCATTATGTGTCTGAGATTGATCACCTTAGTATACACATATGTATTATTTTTTGTATCTTGATCGAGGTTCCTTGACATGTAGTTCTATTAGCTCACCTTTGTAGTTTCTTATTAACTCACCTTTTTCCGCATTAGGGGGGTTCTGCTATTGATTCTTATGCTTCCTTGGTTTGATGGAGTGAGCTATATATTTAGTATTTATGCCTATTTACTAATTTACCATATGGACACTTTTCATTCCTACTTTGATTACAACCTTCCATGTTTGATTGATTAGCTTTTTAGGCTTTAGTGTTTCATGTCATCTATATCTTTGAGTTTAGATGTTTTCTTTTATGTGCCTCCTAATTTGAGTAGTATCTTCTGATGGCACTCATGAAGATTATATTTTTCTCCACCTAGTTAGATTCTATTTTAGTGGAGGTTCTTTAGATCAATAATTAGTTTTTGATAAAATTTTGCAGCTTCTTCATGCTTTAGTGGTGTTCTTCATGATCATCATTTTGTTCCTATCTTATGGGACATCCACTAGTTTGAAGGCTTCTTTAGTCCTTTACTAGTCTTTCAACATTCATTCCATCTCTTCTTGAAGTAGGATTTTTCCCAGTGGTTTTATCGATTTCTCCTCTTTACAAAGATTTGGTTGTACTTGGGTACCTCATCAGGCCTTGTTGTCAAGATCCAATTTTACTTTTAGTAGTAGTTTATAGGTTTTTAGCTGCTCCCTAAGTTTATCTTAAGGGGGATTATTAGAGTAATAAGGTGTTTTCTTATTAACTCTATTTTACTTAAGCTAAACTATAGGCATATAATAATTAATTATTTTATTAATTATTATCATGCAACCTAGGTTAGTTTTATTTTAGGGTTTTGATATCATTTATAAGGATTGATCTCTCCTTGTAATTAATACTTTTTTATTGAATAGTAATCTCTCTTTATTCTCATCAAGAATGTCTCCTCTCTTTTGGATCTGTGAATTCTATCCTCCATAGATTTGCTTCTCTCTTTTTGTGACAGGTGTTTGCATGCAATGATTCTTGGGAGCTGTGGGTTGAGCTTTCTTCAATTTCAACACCCTATAGTTTCATATTCTTGCATTTTAGTGCTTTGAAACATATATATCCAACTCTACAATTTATACTTCTTTGCATACTCATCATCTTCAAATATACTTTCTAATATAATCCAAATTTCATGTGCAATCTTTACAGTTTTTACCCCTACATATTATGATTTTGGAAGATCTGAAAATAGTGCCATGTAGCAAGCATGTTCTGCATGAATAGATCTTTATCTCCTTGTTCATATGAATCAATATTATCTTCATGTATCACATCCTTCCTCTTGAGTGTAACCAACCAAAATTCTAGTCCAATTCACATCAAGTGAGTCTTCATCTTTTCCTTCCAACGATCATAACTTACTCCATCAAACTTTGGACTTTCTTTCCTAAAATAAGAAGCCATGGATCTCCTCAAGTTGTTAAACTTTTACTTCAAGGACCTAGAGCTCTGATACCAATTGTTAGAAAGTAAAATCCACTAAGATAACTTAGAAGAGGGGTAGGGGGTGAATTGGTTATGTGCTTAAGATGCAATTATTAGTATGAATATTAATAGTATTCCTATGGGGGAGTATCCTAGCATTGCTAGAGAGATGATACAATGGTCATATGTTATATTCATGATAGTTTCTATCATTGATGTCAACATACATGTTATTTTGTGAGGTTGGCAAAGCAGTAGACAAAGATTGTGGTTGCAAAGTTCAAGGATTGAAGATAAGGTTATGCACAGTTAAAGACATGTTCTTTAGAGTGTCCTAAAGATTTAGTTAAGAGCCTTTATGAAAATATGAAGATAGTGGACAATTATACAAGATTTATTGAAGAGAACATTCAGACAGAGTTCCTATATAATAGTTGTTGATGTTTTGATTGTATCTCCTATTAGAGATAGAATCTGGTTAAGTGGAGTTGTATAGAGGTATAAGATAAGTTAAAGATGATGTGGTTAAGTGAGAAAATTCATAGGTTACACATGTGAAGAGTTATGAAGACTTTGACTTGACAATTTGTTTGTAATTATGAAAAGATGTAATATTGTAATGGCATGTATAAATGTAATATCTTAAGATGGTCCTATATTATAATTGTAAATTGAGAAAGCCCCAAGGAAACCTCAATAACTTATTCTAGGACTTGGTATGAAGGAAATATTATTTCCTTGTGGTAGAGTTTGATTGTGTGGTTGTGAGAAAATTATGTGTAGTGTGAGTATGCAAACTTGTATGTGAGATCCAATTTAATATCTTTTGATCATAGAAGTCTTTTGTGCAGTTGAGGAACGCTAACCCAAAAAAGATATTGTACTTACAAAGAATTTATTATGGACAATTATTATTGGTATTATTATGAGAAGGATAATACAAGGCCAATTGGATAGTGAGTTTGGTGGCCTTGCCCTTGAAGCAATTTAGACAGTGGGTCCTTCTATCTTCCACAACTCCTAACATAGTTGGAATCTCATAATAGGGATTCAAAGTCTCCTAATAGGGACTAATATGTACTAAGTGTATTTCATTGACTCTAACAGGGTCCATCCTCTTACAAGGAACTTATTTATTAGTACATCATTTTGTGGGTACCATCCACATTGTGGTTTTCCCTCTGATCAAGGGTTTCCCTAGTTTTTAAAAAATGGCGTTATTGTGTATGGTTATCTTTTTGTGGTTGTTGCATCTATTGTTTACATGTTTTGGATTTAATAAGAATATTGAGAGTTGTTTTAATCTGATAACTGATTCACACCCCCCCCCCCCCCCTCCCCACTTTCTTCAATTATCTTGGTGAACTTTATAACTATTGGTATCAAAGCATCCCTTCCTTGAAGGAAAAGCTTAATGTCTTAAGGAGGTCTGTGGTGAATCATTTTAGAAAAGAAAGTCTAAAGTTTGATGGAGTTAACTATAATAGTTGGAAGGAGAAGATGAAGACACATTTTCTATGCATGGGTCCAAGATATTGATTGATCCCTAAGAGAAAGAAGGAAGTGGTTGATGAAGATAAGCTTGAAGATTATACTAAAGGTTAGAAAGATATGTTGTAATATGCTTGCTAGAGAAGCACTTTTGACAACTCTTCCAGAAAATGAGTATAGTCAGGTAAAATCTTTTAATTTAGCTCATGATATTTGGAAAGCTTTGGAATCGACTTTTGAAGGTAATAAGCATGCTAGAAAGGTTAGGTTGCAAAATTGGATATATTTATTTCAAGAAGCTATAATGATAGAAGATGAATTTGCAAAAAGTTACTTTAGTAGAATATCAGATATTGTTGTAAGAATTAAGGCTTGTAATGGAAATAAAGATGAAGATGAAATTGTATAGAAGGTCTTGAAAATTTTGACACTTGCATATAAGCATACAACATTGATGATCGAATAGGTTATACCTTGCACATAAAATTTCACAAGACAGACTCTTCTTGGGAGATTGGATAAGTATTTGGCAAAAATGGGATTTCCTAAAGGTACTCCAAATAGTAATTTGTGTTTGAAGGAAATTGAAAATGGTTTACTAATCATTGAAGTGTTTGTGGATGATATAATCTTTGGAGCCAATGATGAAGCAAGTGAAGCATTTGCAATAGAAATGAAGAAAGAATTTGAGATGAGCATGATTGGTGAAATGAAGTATTTCTTGGGATTGTGGATTGTTTAGAACAATGATGGTATTTTCATATCACAAACTAAGTATTTGAAAGTCTTGTTAAAAATATTTGGTTTAGAAAGTTGCAACCCTTTTGGAAAACCTGTGGTAACTAGTCACAAATTATCAAGAAAAGATGAAACACCTATTGTTGAACAAAATAAGTATAAGTCTATGATTGGAGGATTGCAATATCTAATAGACACTTGACTAGATATAGCTAATGAAATTGGTATTGTTGTGAGATTTCAAGTTGATTCTAAAGAATCACATTATGTAGTAGTATAAAGAATTTTCAGATACTTGAAGGGTACACTTGATTTTGGTTTATGGTATGACAAATCAAATGAATTTACCTTATGTGCATACATTGATGCAGATGGGGTAGGTATTTTAGATGATAGAAAAAGTACAAGTGGTGGAGCATTCTTCTTAGGAGGAAGATTTTTTTCTTGGCTAAGAAAGAAACAAGATTGTAGTTCATAGAGCACAATAGAAGTAGAGTATGTAGCAGCAAAAAATAATTATAATCAAATCATTTGGATGAAACAAATGTTCAAGGATATTGGAATTAAGTTTACAGAGCCTATTATCATACATTGTAATAACACAAGTATAGTGAGTATGTCTAAGAATCATGTTTAACATTCAAAGACAAAACATATATCTAATTAAGTATCACTTTGTGAGAGAGAAAGTTACAAAGAAGGATATCATATTGGAGTATGTAAGTACAAAGGATCATATAGTAGATGTATTTACAATTCCTTTACCAAAGGATGCTTTTGATTATTTGAGAGGTATGCTTGGGGTTATGCCCCTACCTACTTTTGAGTAGTTGATGCAGAGATTGCATCAGTCTAGTGGTAGTAGAGAAGTATTATTTATATTGACTAGATGCTTGATGTTTCCTCTATTGGGGAGTATATGTGTTTGTGATTAGTCATGAAGGACTCTTAGTAATTGGTACAAAATAATGTTTTTGGACACTTGAACTTATTTCATGTCTTATGTATTTGGATTGACATAATGATGTCTTTGTCATTGATGTCAATGGATGAGAATAGCACATAAAAAATATCCTTTTCATATTTGGGAGACATATATATGTTTTAAGGATAGTAGAACATGAAAAATATCCTTTTGGAGAGAGTAGTGGATATCTTATGGGAGATCAATACATGAAATTTCTTTGTATATTGATTGATGTCAATGGGAGAATAATATGTTATGACAATGATTGATGTTCTTTTAAGATAGAGATTTGTTGATGAAGAGGATTAGAAAATGACTGATGAAGAGGATTTGAAAAGATGTTGATGTATTGGGGAGATTAACACCTTCCTTATGAATGTTGGTTATAGTACAATGGACATCCATAGTCAGCATGAATGGGGGAGCAGTTGCAATAGAGATATTTGGTATTCATGGAACTTAGATTTTTTTTGTTTATCTTTCCATCAATGACAAAGGGAGAGATTGTTAGCATGAATGCTAATGATATTCCTATGGGGGATTATCCTAGCATTATTAGAGAGACAGTACAATGGTCATATGTTACATTCATGGAGTGCCTATCATTAATGTCAACATACATGTTATTCTGTGAGACTGCCAAAGTAGTAGACAAAAATTAAGGTTTTGCAGTTTGAGAATTGAAGATGGGGTAATGTGTAGTTGAAGACGTGTTCTTTAGAGTATACTAATGGTGTGGTTAAGAGTGCATGCAAAAATATGAAAATAGTGGACAATTATTTAGGATTTATTGAAGGCAGTATTCAAACAAAGTTCCTGTATAGAAATTGCTTATATTTTGATTATATTTCCTAAGAGAGATAGAATATAGTTAATTGAATTTATATAGAGGAAAAAGAAAAGGTGAAGATGAGGTGGTTAAGTGAGAAAAGTTAGAGGTTACAAGTGCAAAGAGTTATGAAGACTGTGAGCCCACAGTTTGTTTGTAATTGTGAAAAAAATGTAATATTGTAATGTAATGTGTAATGTAATATCTTAAGATATTACTATATTATAATTGTAAATTGAGAAATCCCCAATGATGACTTAATTACTTATTCTAGGACTTGGTATAAAGGAAATATTATTTCATTGTGGTAGAGTGTGATTTTGTGGTTGTGAGAAAATTATGTGTAATGCAAGTATGCAAACTCATATGTGAGATCTAGTGAACCTGATTTGAATATATTTTGATTAGAGAAGTGTTTGGTACAGTTGAGGCATGATTATCTGACAAAAAGACTGTATTTGGCAAAGAAGTTATTGTGGATTTTTGTTTACTAGTATTATTTTGTAAAGGATAATACTAAGGCTAATTGGACAGTGAGTTTGATTGTCCTTCCCCTAAAGCTATTTGGATAGTGGGTCCTTTTGTCTTCCACAACTCATATCAGGGTTGGCACAACTCCTAACAGGGCTAGAATCTCCTAACAAGGATTCAAAGTTTCCTAAAAGGGATGGATATGTACTAAATGTATTTCATTGACTGCAAATAGGGTCCATCCTCTTACAAGGAACTCATATATTAGTACTTCATTTTGTAGGTGCCATCCCCACTGGGTTTTTCCCTCTGATCAATGGTTTCCCTAGTTAACAAATTTGGTGTTATTGTGTATGGTTATCTTTTTGTGGTTGTTGCATCTACTGTTTACATGTTTTGGATTTAACAAGGATATTGAGAGTTATTTTAACATGATAACTTATTCACCTCCCATTTATCTTGGTGAATTTTAATTTATAACGCAGACAACCATAGAAAGATAACCATGCACAATAACACCAGATTTGTTAACTAGGGAAACCCTTGATTAGAGGGAAAACCCCAGTGGGAATGATAACCACAAGATCATGTACTAATATATAAAGTTCCTTGTGAAATGATAGACCTATTAGGATTCAATGAAAGACAAATTAGTATATATGAGTCGTTGTTAGAAGAGTTTCAATCTCTATCACAAGATTCCAACCCTCTTAGTAGTTGTTAGGAGTTGATAGGTAGACAAATGAACCCACTATCCAAATTTCCTTAAAACTTAACTGAAAAATATTCATGACAACATATCCAAGTACATGAATTTATTAAACAACAACTCATTTTCTAATACACTTCCTTTGAAGCTCACAGTACATCAACAACATTAATATATGCTCTAATATTTCATAATTCACATCCAAATGATCTCACTAATTACAAAACATCTACATTGGATACTTAACCATAAGAAAAGTATACTTCCTTTATACCATGTCCTAAAACAAGTATTGAGTTAACTCTGAGGCTTTCTTAATTTATAATGAATAGTATAGGACCACATTAAGGTATTACATTACACGTTACATTACAAATAATACTTCCCATGATGATATTAGCAATAGTTGGCTTCCTAGGAATAATACGTTGAAAAGACTTGACAACTCATCATAAAATGAACATATGATTCCATCATGTTAAACATAGAATCCTAAACATGTCTTCAACCATCATGCAAGACAGTTGAACGATCTGCAGCCTTACCAAAAAGATACAACACAATTACCAAAAATTGTTTACCAAAAGCTTGCTCTTAGAGAAGTCTCCAAAAAATCTTTTGTAACTCATGCTAAATTGCAAATCTTTTTTTGTGAACATAGACACAACATCATACATATTGTTGAATACTACTCTAACTATGCACAACATATCTTGCTAACTACAAACCTCATCAAGAAAATTTTCCTGTATAACTCTGATAGGACTATTATAAATATGGTATGTTGACATCAATTACAAACATTTTCATGAATACAACATATAATCACTCAATAATCTCTCTAAAAATCTGACAATCTCACCCATATAGAAACATCAAGCATTCGTGCGAACAACTTATCCTTGAATGGATTATCTCTCATGGAACTCTTTGGAATGAACAATTGTTTGTGTCTAAATATTATACCATCCTATATTAAGAAGTAAAACCATTTTTTCCTATCTAAGGTGAGAGGTTTTGTACAAGATCTCAAGGCCTCTCCAAAATTAGGATCTCAAGGGTACAAACTTGTCATCTCCTTGAATCCAACAACTTCAATCTATATTTCTATTAACAAATTTGTCTCCTACTTAGGGAACCTGCAACCCTATTAGAATTTGTACTCCTATGCTTCAAAAACAAAAGTATAACTTTGCAAAAACTCAACCTATTTTAAATTCCTCTAATTAAACTTTTCTTGACTACTCAAATGTTGTAAATCTTCATGATTAGTAAAGAAAACAAACTTTTTAGGCAAAAGATATTGTCTCTACTTCCTCCATGCTTGAACTATAACATATATATCTTGATCATAAACAAAATATCTTCTTTTGGAATCATTCAACTTCTCTCTAAAATAAGCAATGGGTTTAACTTCCTAACTAAAAATAGTTCCAATGACATTACCCCTAGCATCACAATCTAACACCTTATTAAAATCCTAAATTATCAAAATAGGTTTCTCATTAACTTTTATTTTTAATAATTGAAAAATATTTTACACTCACATATTCCACTTAAACTCTTTATTTTTCCCTCTCATTATTTTATTCAAGGGTCCATAGATACTACTAAAAAATATATAATTGTTTCCTAAAATCTAGGCAAACCAAGGAAAGATCTTACCTCAATAGCACTCCTTAGCACAATACATTCAAGGATAGTGCTCACTTTCTTTGGGTACATTTTAAGACTACTTACTAAAATTAAAAATCTCACATATACTAACTCCTTCACAAAATTGTAGTTATTCAATGTAATTGACAACTATTCTTCCCTTAAC
Organism: Cupressus sempervirens; assembly: GCA_028749045.1. Classification (NCBI taxonomy): domain Eukaryota; kingdom Viridiplantae; phylum Streptophyta; class Pinopsida; order Cupressales; family Cupressaceae; genus Cupressus; species Cupressus sempervirens. Next base: position 615,460,007 of record CM053783.1, read on the forward strand.
TTCTAAAATTCCCTTCAAATATGTATTATACGCTCCTCCGATGTCTTTTGGAAATTAAAATATGATCAAATTAACCAATACAAAATTACTCATGAATTCTTTCAATACCTCATTTATGAATTGCATTAATGTGTTTGGTGCATTGGTTAGCCAAAAAGACATGGCTATACACTCATAAAAGCCCTCCATTTTAAATAGTGCCCTCCACTCATCTCCTTCTATAGTCCTAATTTGACAATATCCACTCTTTAGATCTATGTTTGTGAAGTACACAACTTCACTCAAATAATCCATAATTTCATCTATCCTTAGTAAGGTAAATATACACTTGATAGTAATCTTATTGATATCTCAAGAATATTTTCATATTTCCCATTCATATTTTTCTTTGTTTCCAAATTTATTAGTACAACACATAGAATCAAACTCTCTCGAATCAACCATTATTGTAATAACTCTTGCACTTGCCTATTCAACTCCTCACTCTATCTTGGAATCATTAAATGAGAAACCTTATTGAATTGGCTCTGGAATTAGGTTCATCTCATAACTAATCTTTCTTACTAGTGGCAGTCCATCAGGTACATTACTAGATACAATATCCTAAAATTTATGCAATAATCATTCACTTTCTATGGGTACATCTTCTACTTCTCTTTATCAACTTTTAGAACTAAGAAAACCACATATGCATGTGGTATGCACGCTCAAGAAATTTCCTTCCATGAAACAAAAAAAAATCTTGTATTGCTATGTACATTTTCCTATGTTTCCTTCAATGGGTTCAACTTGTATCAGACCTCATCCTTTGTCAAATAACATCTATTTATGTACCCATCATGTACTGTGTGATAATTAAATTATCATCATTTCCCTAAAAAATTATGATAAACATCTATAGGAATAATATCATAGAATAATAAGAGCTCCCAATCTTGAACTTTACCAAACATTGTTTTTTAACTAAAGCCTCATGATCCTTTTGCAACCAAGTAATCATGTAGGGATTTGGATGCTCTCTTCTTTATAACTTTAATTTAATAACCATTTCATTTGAAACAATATTATTAGTGCTACCACTATCAATAATGACATTACATACTTTACCATCACACTTACACCTTTTGCAAAACAAATGCTTCTCGTAGGAATTGATAATGAACAAATCCATAGATCCCTGGATATCATGCATGCAAATAACCTATTACAAGTAAAAAATGTAGAGAAAGACAAGGGTTTTCTCAATAAATGAGAAGATTGTATTTACTTGTGCAAAACATAATGAGTATATTTAGAACCGATCAATCCTTATGAAGGAGACTAAAAACCTAAAAGGGAAACCCTAAGAGGTAAAAGATATTTAATAATTAAATATTAATTATTAAATGGAGATGCATCAACATGAAAGAGAATTTAAAGAAGGTATTAAATATTAATTTAATCAATGTAATTAAATTAATTCTTTACTCTAACACCCTGCCCCCCTTAAGATGAGCAACAATGCAGCTACAAACTAAGGAAACTATAATGTTGAAATGCAAGCTTGGGTCCCAGCAACAAGGCCTTATTAGGTGCCCAATCACAACCAAGTCTCTATGAAATGGAGAAATAGGGAAAACCCAGTGGGAAAGATCCTACTCCAAAAGGAGATAGAAAAGGATGAACAAATGAAATATCTCAAGAGACTCTCTTAAGACCATAAGTACAATGAAACCCACCATGATGGAGGATCAAGACTCCATATCCCCCTCACCCCCTAGAATGGTAGAACTCATATGTCACTAATATGTCCAATGCGGCTCCAATCTAGAAGAAACAAAGGTGGTGGACAAGTAAGATGGAACCCCTAAATGTGCGATGAATTTGTAACTCCTACATGATGCTCAAAGTAGAATGCATGAGAATGCTGAAATGGAATCTCCAATAGAGGTGGGATAAGATATGTGTTGAATCTATCATCTAAGAGGATATGTATGTCCTCTGATATATCCTCAACAACTACACTAGTTGGCTCGATGAATGGAGTTGCAAAGTTAGACAATGTTGAAGAGTAATTGTGTATAATAAATGGAATCTAAACAAGAGGTGGAGGTGTAGAAGTCACAATATTGGTCTCAAGAACAACACATAAGTTCAAATGACTTGACTTCACCTTAGTATTCTCTTATGAAGAAGGAGAATGAGTCTTTGATAGTGGATATGGTGGACCAAAATGAGAGAATGAGTATAAGTGGGAAGAATGATCAATAGTCTTTGTAGAAACAATATTTCCTCTCTCACTATCTCTAATTTAAACTAAATCTTATGCAAATTTAGTTGATTTCCCTATCCCACTATGTGTAATTTGATAAATAGAGAGAACATTAGAGGACAAAGATGGAACACATAATACATCATGAAATGTACCATTGCCAATGTAAATAGAACCTTTGCCGCATACAATCATAATAGTTTTTTTCCCCATCAAAATATGTGGAGTAGGAGAAGCCTCAAAAGAAGAGAACAAATCCTAAGAAGATGACATATGGTGTGAAGTACCTAAATCTAGTAACCATCTAGAAGAATGTGGAGTAGTAGTTGCATATAATGCATGACCCTTTCCTATGTCTTTACCATATGACTGAAATGATGATGATGAAGAAGATCTGTAAGAAGTAGAAGGAATATCAATGTTTCTCTCTAGAAGGAGAAAATATAAAACTTGTTTGGCATAGCCATCTAACTTATTCTCATAGCAATGTGACTCATCATGATTGGGCTTATTAAAATAAGCACACTTTAGTCTATCTAGCTTTGATTTATCCCCCTCTGGAGGAGGTGGGCATGATGACAAGTGAGGGCTAGAATCAATTTGATACTCTATAGGATGTGAATTATGTTTCTTCTCCTTCTTTCCAAAAGATGTATGAGCTAGCAATGCATAAGTCTATGAGCCTGTGAGAGAATCCAACTAAGAGAGATTAGCTTTCTCTCAAGTCAAATGATCACAAAAAACCTCAAAGGATGGCATGGTAAATTTAGGATGCAAAGCATCCACGGTGGAATGGAAAGTAGAAGAAAAAATTTGAAAGTTTCTACAAAGCTTAGAAAGAATCAAGTAAATGCACTCAATGTCAATCTTGATTTTCCCACAACCATGAAATAAAGATCTTTGTTATTTGAACTTGATCAAGAATTCCTCAATGGTAGGAAAAGAATTTGGTATAAGAGAGGTTAACGTTGCCTCAATCTAAAGTTCCCTAAACTCATTCATTGTAACAAACAAGTCATTAAGCTTGGTCTACATAGCAAGAGGGGTGTTGTACCCATCAAGATAAAACTATAGGTTGTCATATACCTATAAAGAAATCAACCCTGTAGCCTCATCCATCTCATTCCTATACTTCATGACCTTGACAAGCCTCTATAATATTGGCTACACTGCATCTAAACAAGACCATAGCCCTTTTGACTAAAGAAGTCAAGTCATCAGGGACTTCCATGTATGATAGTTATGAGGGGTCAAAGTTCTAGACAAGAACAGGTCTTAGCCATGTTTTTTAGAAGGGGTTTTATTTTTGACAATATTCAAGTTTTACTGATGTAAATTATAGAAAGTGAGAATAAAACCACCCCCCACAATACAAGAACCCAAATCCCAGATGCTAGAAAAATGTCTTTAAAAGGAGAGAGAGAGAGAGAGAGAGAGAGAGAGAGAGAGAGAGAGAGAGAGAAACTTCAAATAAGATAACACATGTACCTTTGATAAAATTGATGAAAATGATAGATAATCTAAAGAGAGCTTGAATATATCTTTTCAATGCTTCTTCCAAATTGAAAATTGGAGCTAAAACAAGTAAGTTATGCCCCCTAGAATGCAAACAAGATCATCTGGATTTAACTAAGAATTATGGTATCAAGATGGAAATTTGAACTAGTGAAACCTCCATGAGAGCATTAGGCTTGAAAAGAGCTTTTTGATGATATATGATTTGTCAAAATTCACCTTTGTATGAAGATGTTATGGCCAACAAAAAAAAGACTAACAACTTGATGACCATCAAAATTAAGAAAGAAAATTGCTAATGTAAGCCTACAGCACATCAGTTATGTTAGCATACTTCCTTTATGTTGATGTCAACATATGTCAATATACTTCCTCTTGAAGGTACGCATGGTTTCATGCCTTTGAATAACTTTTAAAGGTTTAGACAAATATTTTGAAAAGTTTTTTTCTAAAAAAAAACTTTATACTTTGAAAAAAAGTGCATTTTTTTATATTTTTATATTTTCTAAAAATATCACCTCGAGAAGCATGCACAGGGTCATACAGCCTTGTTGAGAAAAAAAAATTTCCATAGAATACAACATTGTCCAAATGGGATGTGCTTTGTATAAAAATGGGGATTTTGACATCTTTTGAATCCAACCATAATGTCTATTTGGGCTCAAAGTGCCTCCAATTTCAAGGACCCCCTATTTTCATAGAAAACAACAAAAAATCAAAAGATTTTTTTGAAAAACCTTTTACATTCTATACTCCAAACAAGAATAGGCAGACGCAAGTAAAGCTCTGATACCATGTAGGATTTGATAATGAACAAATCCATAGATCCCTGGATATCCTACATGCAAATAACATGTTACAAGGAAGTAAAAAAGGTAGAGAGAGACAAGGGTTTGCTCAATAAACAAGAAGATTATATTTATTTGTGCAAAACAAAATGAATAAATTTAAAACTAATTGATCCTTACGAAGGAGATAGAAAACCTAAAAGGGAAATCCTAAAAGGTAAAAGATATTTAATAATTGAATATTAATTATTAAACAAAGATGCATAAGCATGAAAGAGAATCTTAAGAAGGTAGTAAAGATTAATTTAATCATTGTAATTAAATTAATTCTTTACTCTAACACTTTTGTTGCTCAATTTTATCCTCATCATTCAATAAGGCTCTTCTGGTGACAAGGACCTCTCCTCTTTCAACATATTCATAATGTGGTGATTGGCATCTTCTTCTACATGTGAAACTCATGCATTAACATATAGTCTTTTATTTTTCCTCCCTTGATGTTGGGGACACTCATAAACTTTATCTCTTACTTCTCCACAATGGAAATTTGTTGCACAAAAACCTCTTATGTCTGATCCTTTCCCTCTCCCTCTTTGGTATCTAATATTTTGACTCTTACAAAGATATAAATTATTTCCCCTCATATTTTGACTACTAGTGGAGCCATCGTTCTCTTTTTTATCTTCATTTTGACTTCCATAAGGTTGTCCACTAGATCCTCCACCATGACCTCTTCTAGTTTGTCTACTCTTGGATTTCTTGTTAAAATTCTCTTCTATTTTCAAAGAAAATTGATATGCATCCTCAATTATAATCATTCTTAGCATTATCAACTCTTCTTTAAACCCATTTATGCAGTAGGCAACCTTCACCTTATTGGTTTTAGAATGACTTGTTTTGATAAGTACTTAATAGAAATCTTCTATGTATTCCTGGATAGATCTTCCTTCTTATTTAAACACTAACATTTCATTTAACAAATCAAGCTCATAGTCAATAGGAATGAATAGTCTTTTCAATTTTTCCACCATCCAATCCTATTTAATTAATATTCTCCTTCCCCTTCTATTTCAGTCTAACCTAACCTCCTTCCACTAGATTCTGGCATGGCCTTTCAACTTGGCCTTTGCAAATTTAAGCCTCTCAGTATCTTCTACTTCTTCATACTCAAAATACTTTTCAATTTCATTAATCTAATCAATTAATTCTTCTGGATTCATTTTTTTCAGTAAAATGTGGAAACTTCAACTTTAGTTGCCTTTCCAATTTTGGAAATATCCCTCATAAACTCATCTTCCTTAGGGTCTCTAATCACTTCTTGTTTCTCTTCTTCAACTTATCCTTGTCCTATAAATTCATCATATCTTTCATCTCTTTCGTAATATCGAATCCTCTATGAAACTCCTCTTGTAATGTTTTCCCTTCTATGGAGGACTATAAAACCCTCTTGTGTCACACACATGACTCTTCTAGTATAGTTTATTCATAGTAATATTTTTCATACTTATCACTCAAACCCTCAACTATAGTCTTAGTGCAAACCACCTTATATTTTGTGATCTTCCTACACATCTAGGAACTTATGCTATTATACCACTTGATGAATGGTACTCCCCTCAACAACAAAACACACATGACAAAATATAGAAATAAATAATATTTGCAAGAACGTTCCATTTTCTTTTCTAGAATGTAATGACATTACAAAATTTAGAAATATGATATACTAAAATGACGTGGGCATTTTCATTACAATGATATGTAAGTTAGATATATCATATACACCATTAGAATTACCCTAGATAACCTTATGAGCCTTCTCTATGGTGGGGGGTGGGGTGGGGTGGGGGGGTTTAACAACCCAAGAAAGTTCTAGAAATTCTAAATGCTAACTTTTTGGGATGTCCATCCCTATGATTATATTATATATCTTTTATTACATTAGAACCAATATGTAACACCCTTTGAAATTCAAATGAGATTTTGAAGGAATTTTACTTTTTTATTTTAAGCAATGCAACTGTTCAAGACCATAACTCTTCACTCATTGATCTGATGGGTTATTAACCCCATTTTGGAAATTAAAATATCATCAAGGTAACCAATAACAAACTTACTCATGAATTCTTTCAATACCTCATTTATGAATTGCATGAATGTGCTTGGTGCACTTGTTAGCCCAAATGGCATGGCTAACCACTCATATAATCCCTCCATCTTAAAGACTATCTTCCACTCATGTCCTTCTATAATCTTGATTCAATGATATCTACTTACTGTTGCAAGTCTATTGAGAAAGTGAGATACTAAGGGGCAGGGGGGGTGGGTGGTTGGGGGGGTGAATCAAGATCTATAAAACTTTTAACCTTATAAAACCTTATCAAATTGATATCTTTCACCACTAACCTTATTTCATCAATATTACAAATCACATAGACATGCATTGCAATGATGTATAATATCTAATCTACTAATCACAATCATAAACATAAATGTAAATGATCAACACATAACACAATGATTTGGTTACCCAGAAACCCTCTAGGTGAAGGTAAAATTGGGGTGGGGATGAGACCCACAAATCTTGACCACTATAGTAACAAAGTTTTCCTATTAGGGCTACAATTTTGATCACTTCTGATGATCTACCCTATGAGGGGTTTTCCTTCCTAAGAGTTTACAAGACTTATTTAGTCTACCTTTATTAAAGGATTGAAAACTTACAACAAGGTAAGCACTCTGTTAAGAGATTTATATAGGCATGTTAGGACCACTTTGTTAAGAGATTTACCCCGATTCACTCTGCTAGAAATGTATTGGTAACTGATCCTTCAGTTAGCATTGGAATTCTTGATTACAGACCTCCTCTTTCCACTATATGATCCTTCTATGATCTGATATAACTTTGTTCTACACTTCACTAGTCTATTTGGTCACTCTTCCTTGCTTCACCTTCAAACTCTTCTTAGGCATCCAAACTTTTCTTCTCTTGCATACACTCTTCTCATGCTAAAATTAGGGTTCAGATCCTCCTTATACAACTAATTGGAGAAGGTTCTAGATCAAGAACAACAATCCAAATTTCTCCCTTTTGTTGCTTAAACCTTCTTCTTTTCTAATTGGTTACACACCTTGCATAGGGATTAATGATCAATGTCAAAATGTGTAATCAACTCCTTCAATTATTCCTCAATCACTAAATCATGCAACAAGTTGGCCAAAAACTATTTACCTCAGTTTTTGTGCAATTCCAAACTAATATATAAAAATTGGTTCACTCAGCACATGAACACTTTGACACTCGGTCATGATTAGTCCCTCATGTTGTCCCTTAGCTTTTGAATGCTCAACATTCATTGGATAACTCAGCATGAATTAACTTTGTGTTTCTTGGCACAAACTAACTTTTATCTTACTTGCCACATATAGGAGCACTCGGCAACCATAGCATTGCTCGACAATAACAATTTCTCATTCTTAGCTAAAATATGAAAAATTCTAACTACATTTCTTGGCCTTAGTAGAATGGCTTCATTGTAGTGACCAACACTACCAAATAAATGAGTAAATGTTTGACATTGATAAACAACAAACTATAGGGATCAACATTTAGATCTATCTTTGCGAAGTACACAACTTCACTCAAATAATCCATAATATCATCCATCCTTGGCAAGGGAAATCTATACTTGATAGTAATCTTCTTGATATTCCAATAATATGTTCATATCATCCATTTAGATTTTTCTTTGGTGCCAAATTTATTAGTACAAGACATTGACTTAAACTTTCTTGAATCAATCCTTTTTGTAACACTTCTTGCACTTGTCTATTCAACTCCTGATTCTCTCTTGGAATCATTCTATGGGCTACCTTATTTAGAAATTTGGCTCTATGATCAAGTCCATCTGATAACTAATATTTCTCAATATTGGCAATCCATTAGGTACATTATTGGATACAATATCCTAAAATTCATCCAATTATCATTCAATTTCTATAGGTGCATCTTCTACTCTCTCTTTATCAACTTATAGAATTAATAAAACCACATATGCACATGTTGTGCCCTCTAGAAACTTCCTTCCATGAATCAAATAAATTCTTGTGTTGCTACATACATTTTCCTATGTTTCCTCCAATGGGTTTAAGTTGTATCGGACCCCATCCTTTGTCAAAGAATAGGTATTTACATATGCATCGTGTACTGCATGATGATTAAATTTTCATCATCTCCCTAACAAAAAATGGAAAATATCTATAGGCATAATATAATAGAATAATGATAGCTCCCAATCTTTAACTTTATCAAACATTGTTCATTAACCAAATCCTAATGATCCTTTTTCAACCAAGAACTTAGGTAAGGATTTAGATGCTTCCTTCTTTCTAACTTTAATTTATTAACCATTTCCTTTGAAATGATATTATCAATGCTACCACTATTAACAATGGCATTAGATACTTTACTGTCACACTTACATCTTTTTCAAAACAAATTCTTTTATTGCTCAATATTATCCTTGTCATTCAACAAGGCGCTTCTAGCAACAAGGACCTCTCCTCTATCAACATATTTAGAATGTGATGGCTTGGCATCTTCTTCTACATGTATAACTCATGTATTAACATCTAGTATTTTATTTTTTCTCCCTTGATGTTGGGGACACTCAAGCTTTATGTCCACAATATAAATGTGTCACACAAAAACTCATTGATCTCAAATTGGTTATGACTAGTGAGTGTCAACACACTTAAGCTATTTACTTAGTTCATGCCGAACTAGTAATGCATGCTAAGCACAAAATATAAATAAGAGACCATACCGATTCATAGTGAGTACTAAGCCACTCGTGTGTTGAGTCACTCAAGTGTCAAGCAGATAGACCATGACAAGTGATTCAAGTGTTGAGTAAACAGTGGATGCTAAGTCACAGTAGAAGGATTAGTGCATGCTAAGCATCAAAGACTTCAAATGCGAAGTGACACAATTTTGACATATTTGTTTGTAATGGCACAAACAACTATGTAAACTATTTTTTAGCCAACTTAAGATTGTATTTCGATATTTCGGAGATAAGGACGAATCTCTAGTTGGATTCCCTATACAATTACATGTAGCCAATCAGAAAATGGGAAGGATTAAGTGACAAAATGGATGAATCTTAGCCATAGATTCATATCTAAACCTAAGTCACTAAATCATCTTAAGGAGAAAAAGACCCTAAACTCTCAAGGAGTGTGTAAGGAATTGAAGGAGCAAAGAGAGAAGTTTGCATATGCAAATAGAGCATTCATGGTGACTTAGAAGTTATGAAGTGAAACTGCATTGCAAAACCAGTTAGAGAAAAATAGAGGATAGAGAAGAATATAAAACATAGAGACATTTGATCGAGAAGGATCAAGAAGACATTTTTTAAAGGTGATATGTTATTAGGAAAGCAAGTGCTAACCGCAGGATCAATCCTAAGACATTTTAACAAGTGATTTCAGTCAAAATCTCTTAACAGAGTAGACCTAACAAGTTGTATGAAATCCTTTAACAAGGTGCTTCCTTAGTTGTGAGTTAAATTCCTCTAACAAGGCACACTTATAATAGGGTGTTGAAATCCTCTAATAAGGTGAGATCTAATAGTCTTTGTAAGCCTTTAACAGGGTAGACCTTTCACCGGGTAGATCATGACTCATGATCAAAACATTGTAACCTTCATCGAATACACTTTATTACTATAGTAGTGAATATTTGTGGGTGTCATCTCCACCCAATTTTACCTTCTCACTTGGAGGTTATCTGGGTAATCATGTCTGGTGTTATGTGTGGGAATGCTTACATGTTTACATGATTTAGATGTATATGCTTTACATGTTATTTCAGTTTATCTATTGAATGCATGAGATGGATGTATGGTGAAAGTTTTATGGGTCCAAGTTTAAACTACTGATTCACCCCCTATCCCTTAGAAGTTCACCTTTCCTATTGTAATTCCAACAATTGGTAATAGAGCTTTGTTCTCTGAAAGAGAAGCTTTACAGCTTTGAGGAAAGATCTTGAAATGGAAGTCTACAAGTTGGGAAAGACTATTGAGAATTAAGAGATTGAAATACGTCTCATTCTACATCAACTGAATGAAGCAAGAGGGGCTTCAAATAAATCCTTGAAGAGAAGAAAGGAAATTGCTATTGAGGAGAATGACACACAATACAAAGAGATAGACACTACCAAGCTATTTGTAGATGGAGACAAATGAATTTGATGCAGTAGTTGAAGATCTAATGGAAAAGAATAGAATCCAAGCTAAGGAAATCATAGATCTCATGTTAAAACAAGAATCACAAGCCATATTGGTATGTAAGGTGACTTAACAAAAGAAGAAAGCCATGGAAGACAAAGCCATGATTGAAGAAGACAAAAGATTTTTAGCCAATAGACTGGAAGAGAAATCATCAGAACTAACCAAGATTTCCAACATGCAATTGGACACACTAAGTCAAATGATGAATGCCAATTATGAACTAAATGTCAAGGACATTGAGATAACTATATTGAAGTTGCAGAATGAAAAATTACATAGTGACCTAAAGAGAGAAAAGGAATTTTCTAAAAGTTTCAACAAACCAAATGAAGCCATCAAATACTTTAAGCAATCATTAAGATCCCCTAGATCTAATAATGATACATCTGGATTGGGGTACACAAGCACTGAAGAAGGAGAATCATCCAAAACTGTTGAAGAAAGGAACAAAAAAGGTAAGAACTCCAAACTTACTTGTCATAATTGTGGTAAGAAAGGACATACTACTAATGTGTGTGCGAGCAAGACTATAAACCAAAATGTCAAGCCTAAGAGCATGGTCCACTCCCATAAGTGCAACAAGCAAGGTCATCAGGCACATGAATGCATAACCAAGACCATGCACACACAAATATTTGAAGGTTATTGCTACAACTATTAGAAGTATGGACATAGAGATTTTGAATGTAGATCCAAATCTATGTGGTCATCAAATAGGCAATCAAAGGTAAGGAACAATGGCAACTCTTATAACTAGGATTATATTACAAGATATAGCTATAATTATTGTCAAGAATATGGACGTGTTCCTAAGAATTGTATTAGGACACACTTTAGTGGTAACTAAAAAAGGTGGTTAAGTCAAACCACATGTTTTAGTTTTTTGAAGACTGGTCACATCAGTAGGTATTGTCCAACTAGGTCAAAGGCACAAAGTTGTGAACTTGATAAAGGCAAAGGCAAGGCAGATGTTGAGCACATCAGAGATAAGATAAATAAGACATGGAAAAAGAAATATGATTGAAGCACATTAAATGTAGAAGGGATCACTTCACCCAATGGGTTAGGTGATCATAACTCATCAAACTAAGAAATCAAGAGGTATGTGGGACTAATATTCAAATGTTATATCATACATTAGTTCCAAAGGAGATAGTACTGAAAAGATTACATTAGCATGAATAACAATGTAAGATGTTGTTAGGAATTAAAGTTAAATCTTTGAGTTTTTCATGTTGTTGCCAGGCATGAAATATTTCCTATGGATGCCGAGTGGAATTCTAGAAGATGTCAAGCTAGCAGTCTAGCTAGTTGATGTCGAGCTCGTAGTGGTTTTCGAGTGATGGAAATGTCAATGGATGTTGAGTGAGCCTAAAATTGGTTGATGTTAAACTTACAGCTGTGTAAGCACTCAACATTTATTGCAAGGTTTTCAAAGGGTATTTGAATGATTTTAGCTCATTTTTCATCATTTCAAATTTGAGAGAGAGTGAACAGAGTAGAAGGTGATCTAGAAATCTATACAAAGTAGTTGCAAAAGATTCCATCAGTGATCTCACACCAATTCATCAGATTTCACAAGGTATTTAACAAGAGTTGAGCTACATAATTTAGATTTTATAAACCCTAATTTCTCATTATGGCATCTAGCTTAAAGAATGTAGAAGAGAAGGAAGTTTTAAATGTCTAGTTAATGAGTAATGAAGTTAAGTAGCCTATTTTCAAAGCCAATCCTGACATTGCATATAAGAAAGACCCTTCTGGTGCATTATTAATGATTCCACCTAATGTGATAATGGTGCAAGATGTGAGAAGATGTTATAACTATAAAATTGGTCACATTGGAGACCTAGAGATTAGGGATACATACAACAGGTTATGTGATAATGGTGTTTTGAAGGAAGAGTTCAAAATTGTAGAGAAGAAGTGATTAACACGAGCCCTAGATTTTCCAAATGTGTTTAAGATAGAATTGATAAGAATTGTGCTTAGCAAAATTCATGGTGGTTCATTGTGGCTAGATAATGGACCTATCAAGATTACTAAGAGAATAATCCATAGGGTTACTAGTCAACCAACCCTAGATTGGCCTAAGAAACTAAGAAATGATTCTAAGGAACTAATTGAGAAGAACACTGGAGCTATTAGGAATAAGAGAGGCATGAAAATAGATACAATCACTGATCCATTGTTAGACTTTGTTGTAAGGGTTATATCACAAAAATTTTACCAATCTAGCAAATTGAATAGTGTGCCCTGTATACTTGTGGATGTGGCATACAAAATTGTAAAGAAAGATCACACTTATGATCTAGCAGAGCTACAATTGCAACAATTGATGGAGAACCTTGGAGCAAATAGAAAAACTAAGAGTGCATAGTGCAAATTTGCTTCAATTTTGATTTGTATATTATTTTATGTACAAAGCACTTTCCCCTCATTTGGAAATGTGGGATGGAAGACCAACAAATTAGTTGCAGTATAGATTGGTGACTACATTGAGCAATTAGGAGAGAATTTTGAATCCTTAATGACTAGTTACTTTGAAGATTCCAAAAAGTCAATGAAAGAAAGATTAAGAATACCAGTATCCTTAGTTAAGAAACACTATGATGACATTTGTTTTCTTGTGGATGTTGATTATACATTTGTACAAGCTGCTACACCAAGGGTGAGATGATTGAGACCCTTAGGTTATGAAATCAATGTGGATGAAGCCTCTGCAGCCATAACAACTTTACTATTAGAAGAGGTAGATAAAACTACAAAGATATTTGGAAATTATGAAGTGGCAAAGTCCAAGATCACCATGGAACTAAAGACTATTTCAGTTATCAAGAAGAAGGACAAGCTAGCAAAGAAAATGAAAGCTAAGTTTGGAGAGGGTACTGAGGAGGAAGAAGAAGAAGATGATGATGATGAAGAGGAAGAAGAAACTAGAGCACAATCACCTCTTGCATTAACTCAAGGCATGGGAGAAGACCAAGAAGAGGTGGAGACTGAAGGTGCCAAGGGAGAAGAAGTTGAGGAAGAACCTACTCTTACCCAGCCAAAGAAGAGGAAGGCCAAGGCACAACCTATGGCAGGGGCTAATAAAATTATCCAACCAAGTTAGCCAAATCCCACTACACCTACAACAAGAACTAGCACACATGCAACTACACAAAAGGCCAAGGAAAAGACAAAGAAAATAAAACAATGAGGTCAAGAGAAAAAGAGACCAAGAAGGAAGTATGTGGCACAAGAAGATTATGATGAAGAGAATAGAGTCAGATGACAACAACTAATTTAAGGTGGTGAGTCATAACCCTCTTTTAGATCTTAAAAATTTATGTGAAAATGTAAATTATAGTGCAGATCTCTTAGGATTTAGTCATGTTGATATTGATAAATTGGGTAAAGTGGAGAAAAATCAAGTAGAAGAAGCCATATATGCTATGATGGAAAAGTTCAAGACAACTCCACTAGAGATTGCCAACTTTATGCCTAAGAGTCCATATGATAGAGTTGAGCAGAAATGGCACTATTGTCTGAACTTGGAGAAACAAATAAGAGAAACATCTTTAGCCCAAGTGATGCCTAAACTCACTAAGGGATAGATTGCTAAGGTTGTAAAGAAATATGCAGTTAGGTTCACACCTAAATACAGAGCCTTCAACATTTTATAAAATTAAATTGAGGATATTGTTAAGAAGTTCACACAAATGTGGAAGCTTGCTTATGGGTTGACTATAATTAAGGAAGGATAACCAACACCCATTGAAGTGAAGGATGATGATCAAGATGATGATCAAGTTGACACTATTGGAGGAGGAACAATAATGGAAGTAGATGAAAAGGAAACAACTAAGCCAGATCAACCAGAAGAACAGAGAGTACAAGACACACAATTTTTGAGTGTCATTCCTCCACATGTCACAAGTGAGACTACTGATATAGTAACTATCAAGGATGTTTTTGACCTATCAACTCAGAACATCAATCCTCTTACGGAAGAATATTTTAAGATATTAGATCAGTCTACACTACAAGCCAAACTTTGTGATAATCCAGTTTTGATAAGTATAGATGAACTACAAAAGTTAGTGACCAATGTTGCAAGGGAAAAGGTGAATCCACAAGAACCACCTTTCATCATCCCTTCAGTCATTGATGTACAACCTTTGGTCCAAATACTATAAGCTACATCTACCAAGGTTGATACAACTGTCAAGATTAATATTGTTGAGAAGGAGGTGGCAGAAGAACAAACCACCACTACAGAACAACAAGAAACAAGTCATATAGACTTGTCTACACCTACAACACAAGATCAAGGTGCTAGTCAAGTAATTGTGGCAGAACAAGGAAAGCCTGGAGAGATAGAGCTGACACCTAAGGTGAAGGAACAAGTTGTCATTCAAGCACTGGTAGTCTTACCAGCATCTAACACTCCTTCCACATGAACTCTTCAGAAGTCAAGCACAAATGCTACTCCATTACAAATCTTAGTGCTAATCCCGAGTTCATCAAAGGCTGAAGAAATAATTTATTATGGAGATGTGAACCTCAATGAAGAAATTGTTTTACCAAAGTTTGATTTTGATACCATGACAATAGAACAAATGGGCATATTGCAACAAGCCCTAGCAAGGAAAAATCATCAAGAAATGCTTAGGAGGGAGCATAGGCAAAAGCATGCACTACAAGACATCAAATACATCTTTTTAGATGCGTTTAACCTGCCAACTCTAGATGAGAACCCCCCCCCCCCCCCCCCTGAAGTTCACCTTTCCTATTGTAATTCCAACAAAACCTCTTATATCTAGTCATTTCCCTCTTCCTCTCTAGTCTCTAATATTTTGACTGTGAGAGAGATAGAAATTATTTCCTCTCAAGTTTTGACTACTACTAGAGCCATCATTATTTTTTTAATCTTCATTTTGACTTCCATAAGGTTGTCCACTAGATCTTCTACTATGACATCTTCTAGTTTGTTTGCTCTTAGGTTTCTTGTTCACCTTCTCTTCTATCTTTAAAGTAAATTGATATGCATCCTTAATTGTAGTAATTCTTACCATTATCAACTCTTCTTTAATACTTTTCCACAATCCATTTATGTAGTAGGAAACCTTCACCTTGTTGGTTTTAGAATGACTTGTTTTGATAAGGACTCAATAGAACTATTTTATGTATTCCTAGAGAGATCTTCCTTATTGTTTTAACCCTAATATTTTATTTAACAAATCAAGCTCATAATCAATAGGAATGACTAGTCTCTTCAATTTTTCCACCATCTAATCCCATTTTGTTATCTTCTCCTTCCCTCTTTTATTTCTTTCTAACCTAACCTCATTTTTCTATATTATGGCATGGCCTTTCAACTTGGCCTTTGAAAATGTAAGCCTCTCAAGATATTCTACTTCTTCATACTCAAAATTCTCTTCAAAATTATTAATCTAATCGATCGATTCTTCTAGAGTCAAATTTCTAGAAAATGTGCAAAATTCAACTTTATTTCTCTTTCCAATTTTGGAAATATCCCACATAAACCCATCTATGTTAGGGTCTCTAACTGCTTCTTGTTGCTCTTCTTCAACTTATCCTTCTTCTACAAATTCATCATGTATTTCCCTAATATTGATTCCTCTATGAAACTCCTCTTACAATGTTTGGACTTGTCTTCAGAGGCCTCTAAAACCCTCTTTTGTCACACACATAACTCTTATGCCATAGTTTCTTCATAGAGATATTTTTTATACCTATTAATCAAACCCTCAACTATAGTCCTACTACAAACCACCCTATATTTGGTGATCTTCCTACACAGTCAAGAACTTATGCTATTATACCACTTGATGAAGGGTAATCCTCTAAACAAAACAACATACATAAAAAAATATAGAAATAAATAAAAAATTTGCAAGAACTAAACAATTTCAAGAACATGGAATTTTCTTTCCTAGAATGTAATGACATTACAAAATTTAGAAATACGACATGCTACAACCACATGGGCATTTTCATTACAATGGTATGTAAGCCAAATATGTCCTATATTCATGGAGTGCAAGGGTTTATAATGGAGGCCCTCAGTTTAGACCTAGTTTGTGCCCATGCAACTACACCATAAAATGAGAGATTCAAAGAGGAAAAGCAAGAGTGCTAGTCCATGATCATCAAATATGCATGCAAATGAAAATGGAAGCTATTTTATATGATAAAAATGCATGAAAGCAAACTGATCTATGAAAGGAATTATAAATATAATCTAACATGCAAGTGCAAGAGTAACCTAAATGAATTGTCATGGATGCATGAGAGAAGAAGACAAGAAAAGAGAAGTTGCAATGTCCTAGCTCAAGTGCTCAAGATCTCCTCCAAAATTGCTCTCCAAACCTGTAGCATAACAATAAAATATTGATCTATGAAAATTAGGAGAGGGCTCCTTATAAAATAAAGTATGGAGAGGAATGCATCCTCAAGAGCAATGTGGGATAAATCCCTAAAAAGGCAAGTACGACGAAAAATCCCACCACTTAGAAATATGTGCAAAAAAGGAATCTTTATTTATTTTTATTTGATTTATTTTATTTTTTCATCAAAAAGAGAGCTTTAAGTGTGGATATATTAATTTAATTAAAAGAGGGATTTCTTTTAATTAAATAGGATAAGATTATTTAATTAAAAGAGAGATTTTAATTAAATAAGTTAAAATTATTTAATTAAAAGAGAGATTTTAATTAAATAAGATAAAATTATTTAATTAAAAGAGATATTTTCTTTTAATTAAATAAGATTATTTTATTTATTTAAAATGGATGTTTTCTTTCAGTTAAATAAGATTATTGATGAAATGATCAAACCTTAGAAAATATTGAAATAATTGAATTAATTACAATTTGATCAAGAAAAATTATTTGAATTAAAAATATTGTAAGGCATTGATTTGAGAAATTGATAAATTGATTCCATCATTCGATAAATTAAAGAATGGGGTCCCATAGTCTAGGTAAAAATTTTAGGGTGCATACATTTGCCCCTCTTTGACTAATGTGTGATCTTTATGGGAACACATGTAGTCAAAGAATATAGTTGAAGTGTGAGAGTGATCTGGGATACAAAACAACCCAGACATGTGCTTATTGAACAGGCACACATCAGGACAAAGATAAATTGATTAAAAAAGACAAGGTCAACACCCCTACAAATATGTAATTGACATGTCGAAGATAAGAATCTCAAGCAAGTTTGCCTTAAGAAAAACAATTGATAGGATTGATAAGGCTGAATCAAGGATTGAAGTTTGATAGGTACTGCCCCCTCATGATCAAAATCGTAATGAGATAGAAGAGAAACAAAAAATTGATAAATTTGATCAAATCAAACTAAAGATAAGGTTCTTGATGTAAGATGAAAGATATAAGGATCATAGAACCAAGGTAGATCATCAAGCATGAAAGATTATGCCCCAAGGTTGAATTGGAAGAAAAGAAGTGGGGTGAAAGCAAATGGAAGATAGAAGTTTGGAAGAGGTGGAAAGAAATGGAGAGAAGAAATAGAATTTTCCTTAAGAAATAGAATGCCCCAAAATCAATCAACTATTTAAGATGGAAATTTTTGATTGAGATCACGAGAGAAGATAAGGAAATGAAGATCAAAATGTGACCACAATTGATTAAAAGTCCACATGAAAGATGAAGGGAAAAAAAAACCTCTCAAACTCGTAATGCAACCTAAATATGCAAATTAACATGAATTCTAAAAATGCAAGCTACATGAAAATGTAAAGGTTTACTTGTAATAGAGAAACTGTAACATAGGATTTTGTGTCCATAATTCATTAGAGAATGTTAAGGAACTTATTTTCATCATTGGGCCATTATTAACAGACATTGAAAAATCACACAATCATCACTAGTCAGAAGCACAACTATGAAGATATGAACATGATTTATATTGGATTGGAATGTGGAAAGATTCTAATATAAGCATCAAAGACATAAAGGTCAAGATGACTTCGATGTTAGCTTACCCAATTTAATGTAGCAAAAACACACTCACATCAAGGTATAGATGTCGAGTTGACCATAAGAACGACAGTGAAAAAAAAGTCAAGGATGATGCCTCAAATATCATAAGTATTTCAAGGGGACAACAAGAGACACTCTAGAGTTTCAAGACCACACCCATAAGGAGTGAATGCTTGCAAGTAGGTAAGATCACATGGAAAAACTATATAAGACCAAACCAATAAGTGTTGAAAAACATTCGATTTCAAGTGTATTATTGAAAAATACAGTTGGGGTGGTGTTAAAAAAAAACCATTTGTGAGGTGTCCTAAAGACTAATGCATCCAAGAGACCAAAGCTAACACAGTTATGCCCCCTAGACAAATACAAAGACCAATTCCAAACCAAGGCAACAAGTACAAGGCATGATGGAGAAAGGCTAAGTATCGAGGACACATGCTAAGAAACAAGGTTGTAAAGGCCTCAAGTAGCGCTCATTTCTAGGTTTTCACCACTTGGATTTTATTGCAATTTGTTTTTTTTTTTTTTTTTTTCATTTTTTTTTTTAAATTTGGAATATAATTTTTTTTGGAGATACATAAAAGCGCCTATTGCTAGGTTTTCACTAAGATGATCATTTTTTCAAGACATTTTCTTATTTTTAGAATTTTTGACAATACATCATTTTTTTGGGATTTTTTCAGGATCAATAATTATGTACAAAGGATGCTCACAAATAGAATGGGCATCATGGATAGAACTTCTTTAGGTGCAAAACATTGAGAGGATCAAGAAGTTGTTCTCCTGCTGTTGTAGATAGTAAATAAGCACTTGACCCAAAATTTGTTGTAATGATGTAAGGCCCAAGCCAATTAGGTTCAAATATGCCCTTTTGATCTCTATGATGTTGATTCTTAAAATTTTCATGTAGGACAAGATCTACCACTTGGAATTCTCTAGGGCAAACCCTTTTGTTGAAGGCTTTGGACATGGGCTTTTGATAAACCTTCATATGGTCAAATGATGCTTGATGCTTTCATCTAGAAGTTCTAACTCTTGAAGTCTCATGGTGCAGTAGTCTCCATCTATAACTAGACCTTTGAGGGAAACTCTAAGTGAAGGAATCTCAACCTATAAAGGTAACACAACTTCAGCACCATATGTAAGAGCAAAAGGAGTAGCCCCAATAGGAGTACGAATACTCGTTCTATAGGCCCACAAAGGTAGATTTATCTATAAGTGCCAATCTCTACCACTCTTAAAAACTATTTGATGTAGGATTTTAAGAATGGTTTTGTTTGATGCCTCTACTTGACAATTTCCTTGTGGGAAGTAAATTGAGGACCAATGTTGTTTAATCTTGAATTTCTTGCAAATTTGTTTAAGGTTTTTATTTTTTAACTGGCCTCTATTGTCATTGATAATCTTAGAAGGCACTCCATATCGAAAAATGATATGGTTCAGAATGAATAGAGGGACTGTCTTGCCCGAAGCAACAAAAACTGGGACAAATTCTACCCATTTAGTGAAGTAATCAGTAGTAGTGATAATAAACTTGTGTCCACCTGATGAGTTGGGATGAATCTACCCAACAAGATCAAAGACCCAACATTGAAATGGCCAATGATATATAGAAGGAATGAGCTCCCTTCCTAGAGCATGTATTAGGTTACCATATTTTTGACACTTTTCACATGACTTTGCAAAAGTTGCTACATTGTAGACCAATAGTACCCCTCCCTAAGCAACCTTTGGGCCATGGAAATACCATTGGAATGTCCCTTGTAGATGCCCTTGTGGGTGTGAACTAACTCTTGGTTAGATTCTTCCCTTTCTAAGCATCTAAGAAGTATTCCATCTAGACCCCTCCTATAAAAATCACCATAGATAAGGGAATGGTGAGAGGCATTTTGGGTAAGGTTTCTACATTCATATTGATTAAAGGTTTCAAGTATAATTCCATCATGAAGGTATGAGTAAATGACACCATAGCGGGATGATTCACAACCAACAAGGGTGCAAATGACATGACTTTCTTAGGAGTCATGGATAGGGTGATGTAGCTCTTCCATCAGGAATTCAAATCTGGATTCATGTTGCTCTAACTGAAGGAGTGAAGCAAGTGTAGCCATAGCATTAGCTACGTTGTTTTATGCTCTAGGGATTTTCTAAAATGTGACAAATGTGAAGTATCATTTCAAGGAATCAACCATTTTCTTGTAAGGTGTCATTTTCTCATTTTTTGTTTGATATTCATCATTGACCTGGTTGATTGTCAGCTTTGAATCCCCATAGATGTGTAACTTTGTGATTCTCCATTTTATGGCCATCTTAAGTCCATTTGTTAAAGCTTCATACTTAGCAATGCTTTTTGTACATGGGAACAATAATTTGTAAGACTTAGGAATCGTGTATCCATAAGGAGAAAAAAACAACACAGCAGCTCCTAAATTGTTTTGCATAAAGGATCCATCAAAGAACATCTTCCATGTTCTTTCAGTCATATACATGAGGTGTTCATCTAGGAAGTCAAGTTGAATAGGTGCATTATCTTATATTGGGAAATCAACCAATTGATCTTCTATAGCTTTTCCTTTGATTGCTTTATGCTCAATGTACTCTATGTAAAACTTTGAAAGGATCATCATCCATTTAGCAATTCTACCAGTGAGGGCAACCTTACCTACTAAATACTTGAGTGGATATATTTTTGCTATGAGGTGTATAGAGTGCGCAAGCATGTAATGTCACAACTTTTGGGAAGAAAACACAACTTCAAGGCAAACTTTCTTAATGCTAGTGTAGTTAACCTCATATGAAACAAGAATGTGGCTAATGTAGTATATTGCTCTTTCTTTCCCACGCCCATCAACTTGAGCTAGTAATGCCCCCAAGGAAGATTACGTCGCTGAAATGTATAGAATAAGTGGTTCCCTTGGGATAGGAGGCATTAAAATAGGAGGATTTTCCAAGTATTTATTGATTTTATCTATGCTCTTTTAACAATCCTCATTCCAAACACATTTGACTCCTTTGTGTAAGTTCTTGTTGAAAGGTTGAGCTCTATCTTCCAACTATGAAATGAATCTCCTTATGGATTGAAGAAGTCCTTGAAGACTCCTCATTTGACTAATGTTTCTAGGAGGTGGCATGTTTATTATTGCTTGGATTTTTTCAAGGTCTACCTCTATTCCTCTTTCTAAAATGATGAATCCTAGTAGTTTTCTAGAGGTGACTCCAAATGCACACTTTTTAGGATTTAATCTTAATTAAAATTGTTCCATGCGATCTAGAATGACTTCTAAATTATCTAAGTTTGTGTCTCTTTTCTTAGACTTGGCCAAGGTTGCATCCACATAATCTTCCATGTTTGTATGCATCATGTCATGAAAAATGTTGGTAATAGCCCGTTGATAGGTGGCTACTGCATTTTTTAATCCAAAAGGCATAATGTTTCGACAACAGGCACCCCATGTACAAGTGAATGTAGTCTTTTCTTGATCTTCGGGAGTTATCTTAATCTGATTGTATCCGAAAAACCATCCATCAAGGAATAAATCTCATAACCTATAGTCATATCCACTATCATGTCTATGTTTGGAAGTGGAAAATCATCTTTTGGGCAAGCTTTGTTAAGATCTAAAAAATTTGTGCATACACAAATGGATTTGTCATGTTTAGATATAAGTACTATGTTTGAGATCCATTCCACATAAGCTACAGCTCATATAAATCCAACACTCAATAGTTTTTCTAATTCTACTTTGACTAGGAGAGCTATGTGAAGATGCATCTTTCTCAATTTCTATTTAACCAGTTTAACACCCAGAGCTATGGACAAGTGATGCATAATAATATTAGTGTCCAACCCTGGGATATTTGAATAAGTCCATGCAAATTTGATCTTCTTTTTCTATAAGAACTTAGTGTAAGCTTCTTTTTCTTGTAGTGACAAGGACTGAGCCAAATTTACTATCTATGGAGCCTCATCTATACCCAAATTGACTGCTTATGTTGGTTCAATAAGCATTGAAGATCTATCTTGGAAGTAACTAGGGAGATGATCAAGTACCTCATCCTTGGGTGCCTCAAAGATGTTTTCACCCTTGGATACATCATTTCTTTTTACTTTTTTTGGTTCTAACACCACCACATAGTGGTTTTCACCATTATAACTCCTATTCTTTTTTTTTTTTTTTGTGACTAAGGTACTTGATGTCTGGCTCTATCATACTGGTAGTCGGTTCACTGGTGGAAGAGAGTACAAGTTCAATGACATTCAAGTAACAAGCTATCTCATAATCATTTTGAAATGTTAAGATCTCAGGTTCTTGATAGTGTTGGGACCAACCAACGAGGTTAGGATGAATAAGAGGTAAGTTAATGACTAGTTCAAGGTTATAAATGTGAATGATATCGTCTCTAGTGATTAGAGAGTCATAGTCTATCAAGTATCCCTCTAAGTTGCCCAAATCAGGATTTGTCCTAACAAGTGAAGAATCATCCACTAAGGCAACATGTGGGTTCAAATCTTCTAATCCTACACATGACTCATTGGATACCTCACGTTTTGGAATATTCAAATGGGAAGAATGCTTCTAAGAGGGGGAGGTGAATCAGAAGTATTGCATTTTAACCATTAAAACTTTTAACTGAAAGTAAATTGCATGCATGTAAACATATCAAACAACCATGAAAAAAAAACATGCATCACCACATAACACTTGAGATTTTGATGACCCAAAAACCCTCCAGGAATAAGAAGGTAAAACTGGGGTAGGGATGATACCCACAAAATTACTGCAACAATAATTGTTTGACCACTTTTGATGGTCTGCCCTATGAAAGGCCTGCCCTATTAAAGGCTTTACACTATGTCAATAGTGACCTGGTTAAAGGATTTACAAACACTTTACATGAAGTGTTACCCTGTTAAAGGATTTAATCACCTCTTCAAAGGATCTACAACCTAGTTGTTAAGCTAACTTATCAACATAGGATTTCCTTTCTAATACAATTGCTAGAAAGTATTAGGTATAATAAACCAGATAGCTTACAATCCTTGATTGTTGAATTCAAGCACTTGATCTGCTTTCTCTAATCTTGATTCTCTGAAATCTTATATCTATTCATATTCCTTGCTTTGTTCTGATCAACTGAATATCTAATTGTTTCTCTTTTCCTCTAAGTCTTTTTACTCTTCACTCTGAACTCCACTATAGTTTTTCCACACACTCCTCCATCAATCTCAAATACAATGAGATTTCATCTTCCTTATAAAGACATTTAAAGACTTAGGGTTAGATGTGGATCTACGATCCATATTAAATCTTTATTTCCCACTCATTCCTTGCACTTTTATTATTGGTTGCATGCCTTATCCATTTTTCTTATTGGCTATATGTAGATTACATAGGAAATACAAAAGATTCAATCTTATCACTTAGATCCTTTGAGATTCATCATATGTTGGCCATAAAAATGGTTTACATATGAGTTTGTGCCTTTTCAAACTCATATACGCATTTTGTGTTACTCGGCACTTACTAATTCCTGATGCTTGACACATATAAGAAACTAGCTCACTCGGTTGTTGTAGTGATTCTATCTTGCTCGGCATCATCTATGACTCTGCACCTAAATATTACTTGGCACTTGTATCATGCTCGGCACTTGTACTCACTTGGCACTTATAAATTTCTTAACACCTAAAGATCATTCGGCACCTGTTTGAATTTTAACTCGGCATACATAGTGTACTCGGCTTCAATGTAGAAAGTGGTTAAGTGTGTTGGCACTCAAATGTCAAAACCATTATGAGACTAACAATCTCCCCCTTTGACATGAGTGTCAAAAACACTTAACTAAGCATTATTTGTCTGACCTTATAGGTACATAATTCATTCTTTTCAGCATATGCACAAAATCTTAAAAACTTGTTCAAAAGTTTTGCAAGGAACAATATACCTCAAAATTCTTATAACTCCCCCTGAGTTGATTGTGCAAAAATTTATGTAACCAAAATTTTGATAAATTTGATACTCTTTAGCTATTTCTCTACTCTATACCTTTGTTATATAGTATATCTCCCTCTTTTTGTTTATCTCCCCTTTTTTGTTTATCTCCCCCTTTTTTGACACAAATGTCAAAGGGTACTAAGGGTTAAGACCATATTTCACCAAAAATGCGCTATTTACCTCCATAATCATCTTGAGAGTTGCATCCCAATTATGCAAAGCAATTTCCAATGACTTGTGTTGGATGGCAGTCTCTGCAGCAAGGTGAACAAGTCCATCTAAAGTAGAAAGATTAGAATCTTTCTTGAGAACAGTTTCAACATAGACCTGTTCTTTATGGAGTACTTCCAAATGTGGGGTAATGGAGGATTGGAGCTGTATTAGTTTGGCCTTGATGGTGGCCTCTTCTACTGTCAACACAACTACTTCTTTCTAGGTGTGAAGTGTTTGATTAAAGTGCTTCTCACTTTGAGCTAGATCTTTGGGTAGTTACATGCTTGAAATCTTCAGATTCCTCTCCAGGCTCATTATTCTTTGGCTTGTCTCTTGTGTGAAGTATGAAAAGTCACACAGATTTTTTGTACAATGAGAATATATTCTCAAGTACCTTTTTCACTTTGTCAAGCATCTTTGCCAATTCAACCTAGGAAAGTGCAATTTCACTAGATATTTTCTCATTTACTTTCCCTTGGAATTTCCTTTTAGGCCATTCCATAAGTTTTACATTAGTTTCTTGGTCTTCATTTGTCACCTGGTCAACAATATTTGATAATTGTTCCATTATATGCTTTGTCTCATCTGGTGACTACAAACTGAAGGCATCCATAAAGATGTCCTTAATCTCATGTAATGTTTGCTTTTGTTTATACTCCTTCTTGAGTATCTCCTGCCTCTTTCTTCTATTCAATGCTTCCTGCACCTCAGTGATTTGATCTATGCTCATTGTTTTTGAGTCATAACTAGGTATGACTATCTCCTCATCTAATTCAGGGTCTCCATAGTGAAGCACCCTTGCAACTTTTGTAGTACTTGATCCTAGTGCTGACATTTGTAGTGGCATTGCATCATTGCTTGGATGTTTCGAAGGAGTTCCCGAGGTAGGCAAATTTATCAATGTTTGTATTGCCTCCTGCTCTTTAGGGGTTTTCTCTGCTTCCTTCTCATTCTGTCTACTACCTTGATCAATTATGGAAATGTGAGGAAGTGCACCTTGTGTTTGTGTTGTAGGATCATATGTAACAGGCTATCCTATTTGTTTTATTTCTTTGTCTCTTGCTGCACTCTGCTTCTGTACTATGGTGTCAACTATCCTTGATGAAACAATCGTTTGCATTTGAAGTTGACCACTAGTAGTTATAGAGATGATGGAAGGTGGTTCTTGTGGATTGACCTTATCTCTAATTAGGTCTTCTACTAACTTTTGTAATTCATCCACATTGACCAATACTGGATCTGTACATAATTTAGCTTGTTGTGTGGATTGGTCAAGGATTCTTTTGAGATCCTCTACAGTTAAAGGATTGATGTTCTGAGCAAAAGTGTCAGGAACATCCTTTGTAGTTATAGTGTTTGCAAGTGTGATGGGTACATGAGGAGGGCTAGAAGGTGGCAATTGTGTGTCTTGCACACTTTGGTCTTGCTACTCCTACTCAGCTTTTGTCGTTTCATCTTGTTTTTGTGTCTCCTCCTCCTCACCTTTTTCTTTCTCCTCTCCATCTTTCTTTTCTTCTTCCTTCTTCCTTCTTCTCTTCTTCTTCTTTTTATGTATCCTTTACTTCTTCCTCCTCTTTCTCACTAGGCTCTTCATGTTCTATGTTTTGTCCCTCAAGGGGATCTTCTTCTCCACCCTTGATAGTAGTCAAACCATATATCAACTTCCATATTTTTGTTGACTTACTGACAACATCTTCAATCTTGTTTCGTAAGATATCAAAGGCTCTATACTTTGGTGTGAAATTGCCACTATATTTCTTATTATCCTTTGTTATTTGACCTCTTGTTAGGTCAAGCATCACCTGTGCTAAGGTAGATTCTCTTATCTCCTTTTCAATTTTTAGACAATAATGCCATTTGTTTTCAATTATCTCATATAATTCTCTACGCATGGTATTGTCTAGCTCTAGAGGTATATACTTGAATTCAGCCATCATGGCATATACTGATTCCTCTATTTTGTTTTGCTCTTCTTTACTTAGCTTGTTGAAATCAATGCTTTTCAAATCAATAAAATCTGCATTCTTAATATTTTCACAAATTTTATCTAAGGCTGATTTGGGAGGATGACTTACCACTCTAAATTGGCTGATATCTTCTGACTTTGTTCTCTCCTCCTCGTCAAAATCTGGTTGTGCTACATATTTTCTTCATTTTCTCAGCACTTCACCAGTCTATTCAATAGCCTTCTTCTTGTCTTTGATTTGTTCCTTGGCCTTTTGTGAAGATGCCCTTGTGGTAGCCCTTGTGACTGGTATATGTGGCTTGGCTTGAGTTGGCTTAGCACCCTTCTTTGTTTTGGGCTAGGTTGGAGGCTGTACTATTGTCTTTCTTTTCTTTGGCTCGGCTTGGGTTGGTGCTTTCTCAACTTCTTCTTCCTCAGCACCTTCCTCCTTATCTTCTCCTAGGCCTTGAGTCAATTCCATTTGGCCTTTCCCTTGTTCATCCTCGTCATCATCATCGTCATCATCATCTTCTTCTTCTGCTTCACCCTCAATTCCTTCACCAAATTTCTTCTTAATTTTCTTCACCAATTTATCTTTCTTCTTCATTATGGAGGCAGTCTTTAATTCTGTTACAACTTTGGATTTAACAACATCATATGTGCCAAAAGGCTTGGCAGACTTGTCTATTTCTTCTACAAGCAATGCAATGATTATTGTTGATGCTTCATCCACATCTAGTTCATAACCAAATGGCCTTAGCCATCTCACCCTTGGGACTATTGCTTGGATATAGGTGAAATCAATATCAACTAAGAAGCATATATCATTAATATGTCTTTCCACTAAGGAAACTGGTATTCTTACCCTTTGCTTCATGGATTTCTTGGAATTCTCAAAATAGCTTGTCATATGGGCTTCAAAGTTGTCTCCCATCTGATCAATAAACTCATTAATTTGTGTAATTATAGTTTTGTTAGGATTCCAATTTACCTTTCCTATAGAAGGAAACTCTTCCATTATATAGAAGAATATACACATAAGAACTTAACTAAATTTGCATTGAGCACCTTTTGTTCTCCTTATTGCTCCTAGGTTTTCATTTATTTGTTGCAGCAAAAGTTCTGACAGATCATATGTGTGATCTCTCTTTACCAGTTTGTAGGCCACATCAACTGCTATGCATGGCACGCTATTCAATCTGCTAGATTGATAGAATTTGTGGGATATTATCCTTGCAGCAAAATCTAGAAGGGGATCAGTGATAGTATCAATAGTCATACCTCTCTTATTCCATTTTGCTCCTGTATTCTTTTCAATGGTCTCTTTAGAATCACTACGCAGAGTCTTAGTATGATCTAGGGTTGGAAAACCAGTAACCCTATATACTATCCTTTTTGTAATCTTTACTGGACCTTTTTCCAGCCAAAAGCATCCATCATGAATTATGCTTAAAATAATTTGTATCCATTCAGTTTTGAATCCTATAGGGTAAACTAGGGCATTAGTCAAACCCTTTCTCTCAACTATCTAGAATTCATCCTTCACAATCTTGTTCTCGCATAATCTATCATAGGCTTGGAATATTTCAAGATCACCTATGGCGCCAATTTTGCATTTATAACACTTTCGTACATCCTGCACCATGACTACTTTGGATGGAACAATGGATAATGTGCCAACAGGGTCAGGTGACTTTTGGAATTGGCCTAAATTCGGGTTGTTTAACCTCATTACTGACCAGCTAAACCTCATGACCTACTTTTCCCTTGGCATTCTTAGAACTAGAAGCCATTATTTTGATCTAGGGTTTTAAAGACTAAGAAACTTTTAACACTGCGTAGGTCGACACTCGATAAATACCTTTGATCGACGAATTTTATGCTAAATCATTATTGAAATCCATGCAAATGGCTTCAATGCAGTTCTTTACTCGGCACCTAAATATTACTTGACACTTGTATCATGCTTGACACTTGTAGTCACTCAACACTTATAGATTGCTTGGCACCTGAAGATCATTCGACACCTGTTGGAATTCTGACTCGACATACATAGTGTACTCGGCTTCAATGTAGAAAGTGGTTAAGTGTGTTGGCACTAAAATGTCAAAACCATTATGAGACTAACATCAGGTTGAGAACTATAAGTGTGGATAATATCAAAATCCATGTCAATTGTGGAAGGTTCTATGAAAGAGTCCCACTCATACTCATATGAACTTGTTTCTAAACTTCGACTAGGATCTTTACACCATGAAGGTTTGGGACATCTTGATGTGGAATTTCTAATGTCATAAAGGGTAACATGTTCTCTTTCCATCAAACAAATAAGATTCTTTCATTGATATTCTTTGATAGGATCTTCTACATCTGATTCATCTTGTTTTAAGGTTGCAACTATCTCATGAGTGACTGGACTATCTGAATCTCCCCAAAGGAGTTATTGTAAGGGGCTCAATCTTCACACATATCTTAATGATTTATCAAATTAGGTATATATTCTAGTTCATCTTCACTATCCGACTCATTAAGAATAGGAGTAGTGTTCTTGTTGTGATTCACAAATCCTAGGCCAACCATCTCCTTAGACTTGCACCCAAAAAGAGCATGATCAAGGTTTTCACCACTAGCATCCAATTTCTAACTAAGAGGGCCATGTCCAGGATAGCCAATCTTTTTGACAAAAGTATACCCTCTTCCATAAGCCTTAGGAGAGGGAGAAAAGTTCTCATTGTGCATGTATTTATCTTCTCTAAAAATCCAATCTCTAACAACCATCTCTTCTTTCTCATCTTAAATAGGCATGAAGTCTCTACAAACATGTCAAATAAAGTCATAGCTAAAGAGGAAGATATCATTTCTTGTGAAGTCTTTCCATTAGACCTAGGTGAAACTAGTAGTATTTTGAGGGGGTTGAGTTGATACCCTCCCATGCCAAGTTCTACTGACTTGAACTTGTCTTTACATTCAGCTAAGGTTGCATCAAAGTCTTCTACTTCTCTATTTAGGGGAACATGAGAACTTGCTCAAATTGAGTTAACAATAAAGTGTTATCCCTAGGTATGCAAATCTCTATTCCATTGTAAGGGAACTTAATACACTAACGATAGGTAGACAACATTGCTTGCATATCGTGAATCTATGATCTACCGAGTAAGATATTGTAGACAAAGGGATAAACATCAACCACTTAGAATAAAATATCTTTTTCAATAGGGCCAATCCTAAATAGAAGGATGACCAACCCTTTGAAACTTCTTTCCACCTCATCATAGGCTTTGTTAGTGATATTTTTTCTGGTATCTATGACTTTTTTATAATAACCCAACTCCTTAAAAAGACTCAAGGAAAAAAATTTAAACCCAACATTCTCATCTATCAACACATGCCTAACACAAGTTTTTTGGATCATGACCTCAATATGTAGAGTGAGATTGTGTGCGTGGCTCAAAGCTTTATCATCCTCCTCCAAAAAGGTAAGGTAATGAGGGCTAGCAATATGGTTAACCATGTTTTGGAATTGATCAACGTCTAAGTTGTTGGGGACATTTGTTGCATCCAAAGTATCCTCCAAGACTTGCTTGTGTCTCAGGGACAACTCTAAGAGCTCAAAGATCAAAATTTGAGCTGGGGTTCTTTGCAACTGATCAACAAGATTATAGCTCAACTTAGGATTGACTATTGGTTTTGAGGTGACATTCTTGGATGCCACACTGGGTCCTCCAATGACAATGGGACCTTGATTTTGTGTGATGACATTGAGAGTTTGAGATGACATTCTAAAGTTAGGCCCCCTTAGCACCAGAATGATTTCTTCATCAAATATAGTGATTTCTTCATCAAATATAGGAGAAGATTATATGTCTAAATTATAACCATAGGGATTTTTTCCCCTCATTGTGTTGATGTTTTCTTATATTACTTCAATCATGTTGATAGTATTCTCTACATTTGTGTAAGTGTAATTGACCTCAACCTTTCCATTCTTAGGTTTAGAGGTTCCCCTCTTTTCTTTCTCATACTTGGGCAAAGGTTCTTTGAATGCCTTATGATTGACATTGGTGTTCAATCCATCTACCTTAAATTTTTCATTCTCAATGAGATCTTGGATGATATGTTTGAGCTTCCATTAATTTTCAATATCGTATCCAATGTCATTGTGAAACTTACAAAAGGCTTTCTCATCCCACCAATGTGGCTTAATAGCAAGTATATAATGCTTTGCAAGATCTTGAAAATGTGCAAGGTTGTTAGCAATGAGTGTTTTCAAGACATCCTCATATGAATCACCAAGTTTTGAAATTTGATGTCTCTCTTTCTTAGGCCTATCTTGGTATCTTGGCATGTTCTCTTTTTTATTAGATACATTGAATTTCAAGGCTTGAATATCACTAGACAAGTGGAGAACAGGTTGATCATTAGGTTTGGAGAAGTCCACAACTCCATCAATGACCACTTGTTTGTTCCTATTTTAATGTGAGTTTTTTTCTTTATCCTTGTTAGGGTTGTTATTTTGACCACTGTTGTTGTTATTGTTTCCATGTTTGGTCAAAATTCCTTGTTCTTTCAAAACATCCTCAATCCTACATGCGGTTTCAACCATGGTGTCAAAGGAATCAAAAACCATCTTCCTAACTTCATACTGCATTCCAAGAATGAAGTTGCTAACAAGGATGTCAATCTTTTCATTTTCAGGGATGGTCCTAGAGTAGCAAGAGCATTTTTCTCTCCACCTTTGCAAGAAAGTGACAAAGGATTCCCCTTGATTTTGTTTTAAGTTGCATAAGTCCAACATGGTGATAGATCTTGAAAGGTTGTATCAAAGTGTTGGACAAATCTATGGATGAGCTCTTTGAAAGTCTTAACAGGGGGAGTTATGTTGGTGAACCATTCCATTGCTTGACCTTTAAGACTCCTTGGGAACAATCTAATGAGGTATGAATCATCTTTATGGAACTCAAAACTCATGATATAGAATTGAAGCACATGATCATGTGGATCTCCATTCCCATAATACTTGTCATATTGAGGGATCTCAACCTTTCTAGGGAAGTCTATCATGTTAACACTTTTGTCAAAAGGATTAGGAAAAATTGAATCAAGTGAGAATGAGCTCTTGGGTGCCAACATCTTTACTATCATACTCTTAATTTGTTTGATCTCTTCTTCTTGAGATGGACCTTGCTTCTTAATCTTCTTAATCTAGGAACTTATCTTTGTTTTTATCTAAATATCTCTCCACATGCTACTGAAAGAGTGGTTCTTTTTGTATCTTCATGAAGTCTTGGGAGTTGAGATCAAAGCTTGAGCTACTACCCCCATGTTGTTAATCATGATGAGCACATTGTGAAGGTTGTCTTGAATTCCTAAGAGGTGTTCATCTCATATAATGATCATGTCTTGAAGCCATCCTTCCTCTAGGGCTAGGAGATCATGAAGGTTTTCTTGAATGTCTTCCACTTTGTGGAGTCTTAGGAGGGGTGGATGGATGAGAGTTATTTCCACCACCAATACGCATGTTGTTAAATTGTTCATTAAGTTGTTGAGCCAAGAGTCTACCTTACTCCTCCTAGTAGGATTTCCTTTCTATCTCCAACAAGGTTTTTCTCTCCAACTCTACAAGTCTAAATTGCTCTTCCTTTTCAGCTTGTTCATCTAGGAAGACTTTCTTTTCACGCTCAATTTTCTTAAGTCTTTCACTTGTGTATCTTGAAGTTGTTTTGAGTGGTGAACTTGGTCTTCAATGTCTAAACAAGTCATTAGTATATGCTGCATTCACATGAGTGCCATAAGGTTCATCATCTTGGTCTTCATATTGTGATTTTCTTCTTGATAGGCTTGCCTCTTATCTCTTTCTACCCTTTGGTGTGTATCTAGATATCTAGTTGAGATAAGGTGTGAGACTGATCAATTTTCATGGGAGGGGCTACCAAATGAAATAGTATCTCTATGTTTTTCAAATATATCATCAAGGTGTTTATCCATTTCTTCCCTCTCTCATCAAGTCATTATGTAACTTATATCCATATCCGAGCAACAAGATGTTGAGGGTGTACTCAACTCACTAAGGTTACTTTTGGGATCAAACCAAACTTCTAAATTGTTCCTGAGTGATTGATCAAATACGAGTTCTTTTCCTTTATGTTTTTGGTGAGTTTGAACTAATGGTAATTGATTAAAGACTACTTGAGTTCACTTTCCTTGATCTACTTGATATCTTATTTTAACCAACATGAAATAAGATGTACTCTGTGATAGGATGACCCTAAGAAATGTTGGTACCAAACCAAGATAGTAAAAGCACTCACTTGTCCAAAAGAGAAGTGATAAGATAGAATTTTGCAAGAGGCATAAGCCAACACTGCCACAAAGGTGCCCACTAAATGGGTGAACACCCTAACACATTTGGATCAAGAGGATGGTTTACCCAAGTTATATTGATTGAATTCAAATTTGTATGGAAGTGAATGGACAAAAAATTACTAAGACTCTCCAAGTGTGTTATCAAAAGATCCAAAGGTTTATCTTCTCAACAAGGATGGTTTCTAGCTCACCAACTCCAAACAAGGTCACTTGTGAAATCAAAGATTACTAGTTCAAGAGGTCAAAATGCAAGAATCTAAACTGACAGGATAGCAAATCGAGCAAGTTAAAATTTTGGTTTTTGACTCAAGAACTCAATTTTTGTTCATTTTAATTGACCAACTAGATGCATTAACATATTTTTTGCATTAATCAGGTATGCAAGATAGTAGTTAGGGAGTTTAAGAAAATAATTGTCTTCAAACAATGAGCAAGGGATAAAGATACTTTGCATATGCACAAGAACAGTAACGTAGTATTCTACTCCTTAAGGACTTTACTTGTGTATGTTCTCAAAATCTTTTTTAGTCACACACATAGTCCTAGAAAAAAAAGATTGGTTGCACTATGGTTTGTATTAATGGTCAGCTCTACAACTCTTGCAATCTCAAGTGGGCAAAATCCAATCCCAATGCATCGAGGTTTTGACACAGTCCGAGAATTTAATCAATCAGAAGTTGTTGAGGCAATTTGACAACCCAACAAGAGATCACACCGGTGGAGATTTCTTCCACAAGGACATTTATATAGTGGTTGTTGCTCCATAGTAGGAATGGCTAATATTGCTTGAGATTTCGTCCACATGGTTTACCCAATAAAGGGAGTGTTCACTATGGTTAACCCTCTCTAACAAGGAAGACTCACAACATAGACCACATGGGGACTTGGTTCAGATTCAAAGGTTCCAAGTTTTTTATGCTCCCAAAGGGAAAAGAGCATAATCCTCTAGCCTATTTACCTCACAAAAACACAATAAACGGATTAATTGACCCACTAAATTTCCAATACCAACTTAACAAAGTTTGTCTACTAACAATGATTTATGTTTCTCTCAAGAGAGAACATATTGTCAGTTGCCAAAGACTTGACAATGTTTGAACCTAGAGTTTATCAACACCTTCCCTACCTGCAAGTGGTTACGTCATCAAGAAGAGCTTGAAACCCACTCTCTCAAGATCCACAAATAGTGTTCATAGGGCCTAATTACTATGTGTAACAAATATGTGAGAAAATAAATCTATTTTCATTCTTTAAGAGCAAAAATTGAAATGTGATCTATGAAGGTAGGAATTCACTCAAGTAAGACATGTGAGAGGTTCGTTTTAATGAAAGGAAACCAAATGTTAAAGAGATTTAAATATAATACCTAGTAATCCATGAAACGCACTTAGTAGATTTTACCTCATTTTAATTTGTGTTGACTTTTTCCATGCAAGCAAGCCATGAACTCTCCAACAAGCAAGCAAACAAACAAGATATGAAATGTATACTCAACTTATGCAAACCCTAGGGTTAGATATGAAAATAAATTTTTAGGAGCAATAATAACTAGAAAATAATTTGAATCACAAATCGTATCATGCATTGAACCATGTGAAAAATAAGTGCAAGCTAATCATTAAATGCCCTTTTTTTAATTTAGATTTTTGACCTAGTCAACAAGATTGGACCTATATGACATGAATTCGGATCCCAAACCCTAAATGTAGAAAATAGACCCCTATTAAAAAATATAGATCTTTCTAAAAATATCAAAATTTTAAAAATATCTTTTCATTTGTGCCCTAGGGAGTTGTTTTCCCAAAACATACTAGTTCTCATAAATCGACCAAATTTAAAACACAAAGAATAGACTCCCTATAGAATTTAAAGACCTTTTCAAAAATGTAAAAAAAATTGAAAAAAATGTTGATTTGCACCGAAAATTAATTTTTTAATGAAAAACAAAGAAAATTTTATAAAAATTTCACAATACCTTAGGAAATTTTGAATTTTTTATTGAAGCTTGTCAAATATGTCACCAACTTACAGGAAAAAAAAAATGGACCGAACCTCCAAGTTGTTTGTTAGATATGATCAAATCTTTAAAAATCTAGGCTTTTCATCTCCAAACAAATCTGCACAAGGGGATTAGCTCCAAAAATAACCAAAACCAACATGTAAAGGTGGGTTTCCCCATGGTGGGCACCAAAAATGTGTGCTAAAATATTGACACACTTCTATGAATCATTATATCCAAGATTGCTCAAAATGAGGTCTCAAATGACGACTCATAGTTCTCTATTCATGGAGTGCAAGGGTTTATAATGGAGGCCCTCAGTTTAGACCTAGTTTGTGCCTAAGAAAGTACACCATAAAATGAGAGATTCAAAGAGGAAAAGAAAGAGTGGTAGTCTCCACGATCATCAAATATGCATGCAAATAAAAATGGAAGCTATTATATATGATAACAGCACATGAAAGCAAACTAATCTATGAAAGGAAATGCAAATGCAAGATAATTCTATGAAAGGAAATATAAATCTAATCTAACATGCAAGTGCAAGAATAATCTAAATGGATTGCCATGGATGCATGAAAGAAGAAGACAAGAAAAGAGAATTTGCAATGTCCAAGCTCAAGTGCTCAAGCTCTCCTCCAAAATCATTCTCCAAACCTATAGCATAACAATGAATCTTGATCTATGAAAATGAGAAGGAGAGAGATCCTTATAAAGGAAAGTGTGGAGAGGAATGCATCCTCAAGAGCAATGTGAGATAAATCATTAAAAAGGCAAGTAAGAGGGAAAAGCCCACCGCTTAGAAATATGTGCAAAATTTGATTTTTTATTTGTTTTATTTAATTATTTCCTTTTTTCATCAAAAAGAGAGCTTTAAGTGGGGATTTATTTATTTAATTAAAAGAGGAATTTCTTTTAATTAAATAAGATAAGATTATTTAACTAAAAGAGAGATTTTAATTAAATAAGATAAAATTATTTAATTAAAAGAGAGATTTTAATTAATTAAGATAAAATTATTTAATTAAAAGATATATTTTAATTAAATAAGATAAAATTATTTAATTAAAAAAGAGATTTCCATTTAATTGAATAAGATTATTTTATTTGTTTAAAAGGGATGTTTTCTTTTAATTAAATAAGATTGTTGATGAAATGATCAAACATTAGGAAACATTGAAATAATTGAATTAATTATGATTTGATCAAGAAAATTGATTTGAATTGAAAATATTGTAAGGCATTGATTCAAGAAATTGATAAATCAATTCCATCATTTGATAAATTGAAGAATGGGGCCCATAGTCTAGGCGACCGTTTTAGGGTGCATACACAAACAACTTTTGAAACTCAAATGAGATTTTGAAGGAATTTTATTTTTCTATTTTAAGTAGGCAACTTTAGGGACCACAACTCTTCACTTATTGATCTGATGGGCTATTAAACCCATTTTAGAAATTGCACAAAATGGTCTACAATAGTTACTTGTTAAGCATTGGTCAACTAATGTTTGACCCATTTCAGAGCCTCTAAAGCCTTCAAAATCAAGTTCAAAGTTTTCTACTCTTTTGCCAAAATCAATTTTTTTAATATCTTCAAAACTAGACTTGATCTTGCAATGAAACATTACTAGAAGGATGATACTTCCAATGTGAACCTCTATGAAAGAAAACTTTATGAACTCAAATGAACAACTTACTAAAAATAGTATATTACTACAAATAGTAACTTCACATAAAGATAACCCTTATCGAAAAACTAGACAATATTTTTTGGGTAATGCAAGATTTCTCTTACACCCACAATGCTCTCGCATCAAAATCACAAACCAATTGAGTTGAGAATACACATCAATTTTTTGAACACACCACATAAGTCGACATACCAAAAAATTGTAATA